>JAMLFT010001762.1:0-28874 GCA_026544285.1 Pachyrhizus erosus
AAATCAAAATAAAAATATTACTTCAAATACTAAATTTATATTTAAGTTTTTTTTCTAAAAAAGTTAAATCACTTAATTTAGAAGATATTAATACGATCACAGTTGTGGTAACAGGAACTCCGAAAATCTTAACATACAAATCAAAATTGCAGTTGCGAATCTGTATAAAACTTTGATCATTTCAACTAATCAATGTTGATAAATTATAAATATCAATAAATAATTAAAATCTCATTAAAATATTTAATTTTTCTATGATATAACATTATAATTGCTAAAAATATTTTAAAATGAAAGTCGTATGATGCATCATATTGTATATTTGTCGAAACAAAATAATTAGAAATGATGACACGCAAAGAACACGCTGATGGTCAATCCCGTAATTTGACATTAAAAGATGAATAACATATTTTTTCCCTAACATGAACAAAGCTTCCACTCCATACCTCACTTTCTCTGCCTATAAATACCATTCATGAGGTCAGATCATACCAAACACAAAACAATTCAAGTGAAAGAGAGAAAAATCAAACACAATGTCAGGGATCATTCACAAGATTGGGGAGACCCTTCATGTGGGAGGCCATAAGAAAGAGGAGGAGCACAAGGGTGAGCACCATGGTGGAGAATACAAAGGTGAGCACCATGGGGGGGAATACAAAGGGGAGCACCATGGTGAACATAGTGAGTACAAAGGAGAGCACTATGGTGAACACAAAGGGGAGCACAAGCCAGAACACCATGGAGAAGAGCACAAAGAGGGGTTCCTAGACAAGATCAAGGACAAGATCCATGGCGAAGGTGGCGCCGAGGGCGAGAAGAAGAAAAAAAAGGAGAAGAAGAAGCATGGAGATGGCCATGAGCATGGCCATGACAGCAGCAGCAGCAGTGACAGTGATTAGATGATCTTCCTTTGCTGCATCTTCTATCAATATATGTTATAAGGTAAGGTGAACTTTTGTTTTGCCTTGTTATGTTATGTTCTATCAAAATTCTTCACATTTGTTTATTACAACATGGGTGATGCATTACTAGATTTATGATTATATTTTCTTCAATCATTTTTTAGTTCACATTAGGAAATTAAGCAATACACTTTTGCACAATGGCACCTCTGTTTGTTGAGATCTCATTTTTAGCCTACATATTATTGGCTTAAGATTTTATAATCAAGGAATTGTTCGTCAAATTTTATTTTCCATATATGTATATTGGAGAAAACTGTGATCATAATTTTAAAATGGATAATGATTAGAGTGCACTGCATTCTTGAGACAGAAGAAGTGAAAGGACAAAAAAGAATTTGAGATGTAAGAAGTAAAAGAAAAAGAAAGATAAAAAAACAATGTGATGGATAAAAGAAAAAGATTGAAAAACATGAAAAATGAAATATAAGAAAGAGATATATAAAATTAGAATTTTTTAAAATAATTATTAACGTTTGCTAGCATATGTTCTGATTATTTTTCCTCCTTGTCTGATGCAGGTATATGGGACCAAGCAGTGAGGACCGTGCCTTTATCTTTTTTTCTTGTGATCTATATTTATGAGTGAGAAAAAAAAGTGAGAGAAATTGTGCGTGTATCTTGTTGCTAATTTGAGTGCTATTAGTCTGTAATTTGGTTGGTTTGTAACCCCACTGTTTTGGTTATGTTTGATTGTATATTATTTTAAAGAAATAAAAATATAAACTATCAATATGTATTAGTATTATATGGCAGTGTACTATTATGGTTTCATTATTATTCCAACATAATACGATCAATGTGGCTACAATTGTGATTATGGTGATTTCAAAAAGCTTGACATTATGGTTCAAATCGAGATGGTGGATATTTTTCAAAACTTTGATCATTCACACCAATAAATGTTGATAAATTAAACCTTTAAATTATATAACTTTTTAACGGATTACAGATATTTAAAAATGAAAATCTTATGATGCATCAGATTGTATATTCTTTGAAAACAAAATAATTATAAACAAAATGAAGCCGTTCATGGTCATTCCCGTAATTTTATCACAAATGGTGGATAACATTTTTTTTCTCTAACAAATCAACAACACTTCCGCTTTGTCCCTCATCTCTCTGCCTATAAATACCATTCAATCGTTGAGACCATACCAAAATCAAAACAAGAGAGAATTAGCTAAGTGGAAGAGAGAAAAATTAAAGATAATGTCAGGGATCATTCACAAGATTGAGGAGACCCTTCATGTGGGAGGGCACAAGAAAGAGGAGGAGCACCATGGTGAACACAAAGGGGAGCACAAACCAGAGCACCATGGAGAAGAACACAAAGAGGGCTTCGTAGACAAGATCAAGGACAAAATGCACGGTGAGGGAGGTGAGGGCGAGAAAAAGAAGAAGAAGGAAAAGAAGAAACATGAACATGGCCATGAACATGGCCATGAGCATGGCCATGACAGCAGCAGTGGCAGTGACAGTGATTAGATTATCTTCATTGGTGCATATCTTCTGTGTTCTACCTTATTAAGGTAAGGTGAATTTTGTTCTGTATTGTTCGGTTATGCCCTATAAAAAATTTCTAAGATTTTAATTCAACATTGATCTATAAAACATGGATGATGAATTTGGATATTTATGATCTTGTTTTCTTCTATTCCTTGAATTAACACTAGGAAATTATACATTTTGACACAATGGCACCCTGTGTGTTGAGGTCTTACTTTTAGCCTACATATAACATAATCACTTTTTATAATTATTTTTCGAGTGACTTATGATTTTACAATCATGGGATTATTGGACAAATTTTATTTTCTATATAGGTATATTGGAGAACATTGTGATCATCGCTTTCTGCTCCTGCGTGTATCTTCATTTTTAAAATGGACAATGACAAGTGTATACTGCATTCTTGAGACATAAGAAGTAAAAGGAACGAAAGATAAAAAATAAAATAGGGAAAAAATGTAACAAATGATATGAAAAATTTATATCTATATATACATCAATTAAGATTTTTTGTAAATGGTGACTAACGTTTGCTAGCAGTAGCATATGTTTTGATATGTTTTCCTCCTTGTCTGTTGCAGGTGTATGGGAACATAGTGAGGGTTGTGCCTATTTTTCTTTCTTTCTTGTGAATAGTGATCTATATTTATGAGTGAGAAAGAAGAAAAAAAGTGAGAGAGAAATTGTGCGTGTTTCTGGTTGCTAATTCGAGTGCTGGTAGTCTGTGGTTTGGTTGGTCTGTAATTCCACTGCTTTGGTTATGTTTAATTGTATATTATAGTAAAGAAATAAAAATTAATATTATCAGTATTAGTATTATGTGGTAGTGAACAATTCTGATTACATTGCTTATTCCAACAAAGTCAATGTTTATCTTCAACCTTAACTGCAGGCTATAGCATAACGAATCATGCATGTTAACAATTTCACATTGGATTTGATCCCATTTTTTTAAAAAACTAAAGCAAACCACTATAATATTCATAAAATTATCCTTGAATATAATTATGATTTATGATTTTACTCGATCTACAATTTTCATCTTTTCATTTTAAAATGACAATTTTATTTATATCTTCTAACATTGTTAATATTTTTTTTTTATATTTTTCTTAAAAATATCCTTTTTCTAAAAAATACATTATAGAATATTAAAATTTAAACACATTTAAAAAATTACTTTTCGAAAATATTAAATTGTATATTTTAAAAAGCACTTTTCGAAAACATTAAAATTTTAACATTTTAAAAAGAATTTTAAGTCAAATTTTAGAAGAAAAAAAATGGATTATCAATTGTTTTAAGTTGTTCAATATTTGTTTTGTAATGATACTCACTTTCTTGATTTTTTAAAAATAAACTTAGCAAAAAAATAAAATTATAAGATTTTAAAAATAGCCATAGAAATATGAATATCATTGATACATTGATACTCCAATCAAAATGATTTGAAATTTTTTAAGTAAAATCAAAATCAAAATCATGTTCCATTTGACAACGAAATTAATTTTTGGTTAAGTAAAAGTTTTATGATGATAAGAAATACAATTAAGTGTTCAAGTTGTTTACAATTATGATGTCATCATCATATATTATCTCAAATTATGTAAAAATTGTCACAATTATCTTATTTTTTTTTTAAATTTGATTTTCAAAAGATAATTTTTAAAATATTAAAATTTTATAGCATGTTTAGATTTCAATTCTAAAAGTATTTTTAAATGTCGAATGTACTATTAAAATATAAACTCTTTTAGTAACACGTTTGGTTACTTCTAAAAATTACATTTATAAATGAAAGTTTTGCTTAGAAATTGAGTTTTGTAAAATAAGACTTGAGTTACTTTTACAAACACAATTTGCAAACTTAATCAAATTTAATTTTGCAAACTTTAATCTAAATATGCACATAATATTTTTGAAAAATATTTTTCAGAATGTTAAAATTTTAACATATTTTGAAAAGTATTTTTTGGAAGTATAAAAGTTTTGACATTTCATAAAGTATTTTTCATAATGTTAAAATGTTAAAATGGATATTTTAGAATTTTTTAAAAGTTTTTTCTTTCATTTTGTATGTCAAAATGTTTATTTCCTCTAAATATTTCACTTAAAAATAAATATTATAGTAATGCTATATCACTAAATGAAGCTTAAATATAATGATTAATAAATCACATTTAATTTAAGATAATCATGTTTCACAATTTTTATATCCAAATTTCAAAACTTTAGCAATTAATTTGACCATTTAAATTTTTTTTTTTCAAATTAATTATGGCTCATTTTTTGTTAATTGATTTAAAGCCTAAAACATCTATAAAGATGAAATATTTCTCTCATTCACTAAAAATCCTTTCATTCAATGACTCCTTTTTTTTTCCAAAATTTGTAAACAATACCCCTATTTAAAAAGGTTATCTTTTTGGAATTTGCAAATTCTTTCTGCTTAAGGTTGGAAATTTTCTCTATAATCTCATTATTCTAATCTTTTATTAATAATTTGTAAAATTTTCATTTACATCTTTGTTTTTCTACTTCATCGTCTAAAATTAACCTTTTATTATTCTAAAAGTATTCTAACTTACTATTGGTTTCTTGTTCCCCTTATCAATTTCTCTTCTAATACAAAATGGTATAAAAGTTTGTATGTGATTCACTACAAAAATTATGTCTTTTTATAGTCGTCTGAAAAAAATATTTTTCATTGCTATCATTTTTATTAATGTTGTGTATCCTTGTAATCTTGCAAAATTAATCACATTCTTCATAGGTATATTACATTTTTTAGTGTATTCTTAAATTTATATCTACATCTTTTTTTTTTCCTAAAATTGACCTTTTATTGTTTTGATTAGCTTTTCTTCTTATTTATTGTTGTTTTATTGGTCAGATTTATTGTTATTTTTTCTTCTTATCAATTTTTCTTTTAATACAAAAATGAAGATATGCACATAATTCATCATGAAAGATATTATTTTTCATAGTAACATTATATGTGTTGTTTTCATTGCTATAATTTTTATTAATGTTTTGCTTCCTTATAATCTTATTCTTCTTATATTGTATTTTTTAATCTATTCTTAAATTTATATGAACATCTATTTTTTTTTCTTCTAAAATAACCTTTTCTTGTTTTAACTTTTCTTCTAATAGTTTTATTGTTCTAACTTATTATGTTTCTTTTCTTCTTATCAATTTTTCTTATTATACCAAAATGACTATCTCTTTGTGAATCATCATAAAAAGATATTTTTTTATAATAATTTGAAAAAAATAAAAATATTTAATATTATTACATTGAGGAAAATCTCACATATTATAAATTTGTTGTTAAGTGTCCATAGGATTGTATTAACATTTATAATTCTAGTTCTAATTGTGATTTATCTTAGTATTATGTAAGAATTTGAAGATGTAATTTATTCATTTGTTTGTTCATAATGACATATATGTTTATCTAAAATTATTTATTGTTCATGAGATGAAAAATATTTTAAATTACTAATAATCTTTTTAAATCATTTTTTCAATATTTTCTTTATATCAAATACACTTGACATGACTCCATCAAGTAAGTCATTTTACAAAAGAACACTTCATCAATTTGAGAAATTTTTGTTATCATGAATATGCCTAAAAAACACATTTGATAAGAAGAAACCAAATACTTTAAACATTAATATACAATAGAGATATGTATTATTTAATATATTCTATATTTATGTTGTAATGTTTTTAGAACAATTGTGTTTGAATTTGGACCTACTTTTTCTATTGTTATTTTAAAATATGATATCAAACATCAAAATAGAAAGATCAAATTTGTATTAATCTAACTTCTCAATTAAAATAAATAAGTTATGAAAAATTAAAAACATATAATGTTTTCATTTATTGGTTATCATATATTCATTGATTAGTTATTATACATTCATTTATTATATTTATAAATTTTATTAATATTTATTTAAAAAAACAAATATAATTTTTATATTAATAGTAAAATAAAAATATTTTGAAACTTTAATGAGATATATTGTAATTTTGCTTATTTCTTTCACTTAATCAGCTTATCACTCCATAAGTTAAATAACATATAAAATTATATTTTTTTATACTAATATTTTCCTTTTTGTTAAATTTCTCTTCACTTTCAAATAAATGTTAACATTGTCAAAAAAGCAAATTTGGTGAAGAAAGAATTTGGAAAAATAACTAAAATTTGAGATAATAACTACACTTAAAAGTTGCTTGATTGTGGGAAGCTAAAAGAAATATGTTATAATGTCATATTTATTTTTACAAAAATGTATTTAATATTTTTATTTTCAAAACAATAAAAAACATTACTCTCTATACATAATTTGTCTTGTACTTTATACGGGAACACGCAGTAGTGTTATTATATTGGTCTAGTATAATTTCTTATCACGAGGAAGAAGCTAAATTAGGAAGCAATAGGATAAGATACACTCTTTCACTGTATTATATAGAATATGTTAAATACTATAGTAACTATTGTATATATAATTATATGTAAAAAAATATAATTATGTTATATTATAATATACATCAAATTATTGTGTCCTCAAAGATTTCAAGGAAGAAAAAGATTCATATAAAATCATCCCTTTTTATTTGAAGTTTATTTTTATAATAATAGTGATAATACTTGTGAAAAGGTTTATTATTATTATTATTATTATAATAATACTTTATGATAACTAAGATTAATTAGAAAATAATCTCAAGTACATAAATTATCACAATTTGTGTCATCAAATATTTTAAAGGTTAAAAAGATGTCACATCTAATTAAGTATTTTTTTTAAAATTATAATTATTATTAATGTTGATCAAGAAAAATTTAATAGCATCAAATTGTCACAATTTGTGTTCTTAAAAAATTAAATTAAAGATTAAAAAGATGTGACATCTAATTAATTTTTTTAAAAAAAATTATCATTATTAATAATGTTGATTGAGAAAATATTAAAAAATATCAAATCATCACGATTTATGTAAATTATTTTTAAAGATTAAAAAAATGTCATATCTAATTAATTTCTTTTTAAGAAAATTATAATTATTATAAAAAATACTTTAGCTATTTTAGATCAAATGACGGGTAACAAACTCTTGAAATATTTTATGAAAACCATTTTATATTTTTTTTTTAACTTTGTTGATTAATTTTACTTATATATAATTACCATGACTTCTTCACGTGCTCTGATTTAGCACCATCATAAGCCATCAACCATTATATTATATTTAGGTAATTAGATTATATTTCCTTTTATACGTTTAAGCCAAAAATGAAATTGGCTTGGTTTTGTATGTACAAGTACTAATTTTTATCACTTATTATTAACTCTTTGTTTTAATGTGATTAAGTTTTCTTTTTTTAAAAAAATGAAACAAAACAGGCCTCTTACTCATATAATACTAATTTAACTGGGACAGAAAAAAAAAAAAGAAATTGGGCTAAACCCATTATACCATAACATCAGACACATACAAAAAGAAAATTTGGGGCAAAACAAATCAATCTAAGACCTAAGAAGCTGATCTTAAGTAGCAAACAGCATATAAGGTTTTTCTCTCTCTAGTAGATGTTGGAATGGCAAACTCGTAAAGAAAAAATAGTGTCATTGAAGTGCAGTGGCAGCAGGAATTCATATGAAGAGTTAAAAAGACACATTAAAAATGAAATTGAATATTGTGTACTTGATTTTTGCAAGTTTTTTTTAAGATTTTTTTAAAAGAAGTATAAAAAGAATGAAAAATAGTTTCATAAATCAAGATGTATAAACTATGAGAGATAAACATAATATTAAAATATTTTATACTAATTTATTCTATCTCTTACGTTATGTTCATATTTTCTTCAATACAAAGAATTATACTTATTTTAAATTTGATTACAACAAGAACTGATTCCGTTAATCTTAAATATATATAGGTATTTTTTAAGTTATTTTTAGTTTTTCAATCTAAGTATTTTTTTTACTGTCACTTTTGGCTATAAAATTTAATCACCTAATTAAGTTATCTCAAGTATTATTTTATACTAAGTCGCTTTTGACTTTCATAAATTTTTACAAAATAAAATAAAGGATTCGAAAGTTTTAATGCAAATTACAATTTAACAAAACTAAAGATACAAAATATTTACAAAGTAGAATTTCAATAAGAGATTTAAGAATACTAGACGTATGAAAACTTAAGACATGGTTCGTTTAAATATTTGTACATCACTGACTTCCTCAATGTTGTGTGACTAAAAGTTCTTCTTTTTTTCTTCCCATTCTGTTGTGCATTTGTTAATTCTTTTTCTTCGGCAAGTGCACCGAGTCAATTATAGTATAATACTTTTTAAAGTACGAATGTCATACCCACAAGGAATAATTTCAATTAAAATTCTTATGTTGTAACACTCTCTGAGTACAAAGAAATGAATGAAGATTTGGTTTTATATTGAAATGAGGTTGTCAAAATAACTTTATGGCCAAAAGTATATGATCGAACAAAAACTTGATTTAAAAATTTCAGTTATGGGATTTGAGATTGAACGTACTCTATCTTACTCTTCTGCACTTTATATTTCTAATCACATACAAGACTCACAATACTTATTCTTGATACCACATCTTAAATCATTCACACTGATTCCTCAAGCATGAAATTTTAAAGAAAGTTTGTTAAACACTAACCCCTCAGTTGCCTAGTAAACTAACCAGCTTTAAGTTCAAATGCTCTTAAGTAATCGATATGTTGAAATCTATTCCTAGCATTACAATTTATCAAGTATTTCCGTTTAGATCTAATTCTTACACATACTTTCCAGTTACATCTAAGAATAAAAATAAGGAGTCTATCGATTAGATAGAATCCAACAGTAAGCATAAAACAGATAACAATAATAAGTAGAGAAAAAGAATTATATATAACCATCACCAAAATACATTTGAGTTTGAGTAGATTACATTCAATCCTCAAGGAAGAAGTTAACCACTCATGGTAGTCCTTACTCTTGCAAGATAGATGTTTTTCTCTCTCTAGATATCCTAATTTCCTTTTTCCTTTTCTTTTTAAACTTTCTCTGTAACTAACTTAATGAATTTTCGCTCGAGCGATATATTTTTGCTTAAGCGATCCATGTACATAAAATTAAAACAAGGTTATCTCGCTCAAGCGAGATGTGTTTAGCTTAAACGAGATTCTTTGCTGACAAATAACCGCTCTTTGGATCATTTTCGATTAAGCGAGATATTTTAGCTTAAGCGAGGGCGAGAAACTTTTTGCTTGGCCGAGTCCTGCTTGAGCTTCTCAGCATCAGAGTCTTCTTTTTGTTTATCTTCTTGCTCTTCTATCCATGCATCACTTGCTCCTCAATTACCTAAAATTCATATAACATTGGGATTAAATGTTTCCATTTGTTTCCAGACTCAAAACATGTGTTTGGATAAAAATAATCTCAAATTAGACACTAATTACTAATTTTCACAACAATTAAACACAAAAAACACAAATTTTCTCATGTAAATGTATTAAATAGTGATATTTATCAGCATTAAATATATTATTCTTCTTCATGTCTTTGTAAGTGTTATTTAGTTAATGTTAAAAGAGATAAATTATATTTATCATTTGTTATTTGTCTTTTCTTTTTTTTTTCTTTATGAGTTTTGACATGTCATTTTTTTGAACATTCTTACTTTAATCTCTTTTTCTTTGACGAATTTCTTTCAATCTCATTTTTTTTTTATGAAAAACTGCAAAACTCGATAATCTTTTTAATCTAAAAGTTTGTTTATCTTCATCATACTTATTGATTTTTATTAGATATTTATTTGAATTTAAACATTAAAAAATAATAAAAATAAAATCAAAAATAAATTTTGATATAACTATCTTAAACATTCAAAAACTTTAAACATTAATTTAAACATAATAAATATATAAATAAAAAATAAATTTAATATTACTTTAATATATATGTTAATTTAAAACGTATTTTTAGATCATACATTTAAAACATATAATTTTTATAAAAAAATTTAAACGTATTAAATGATATATAACATTTTTTTTATTTCTATTAATTAGAACATATTTATCTCAACATACACCTTAAACTATTAATATTTATTAAATTATAATATTTTTTATTATTATCCAAACAGTAGATTTTTTAAGAGTTTTAGATTCACCCGTGTATTTGTTTTTAACACCATTTTGTGTACAAACTCCATCGGAAGGGAAAGAAAACCCAGCAATGGTGGCGCATAACGATGTCGACAGCAACGTCACTGTTTGGGTTGAAAGGGAGAAGGAGGCATGCAGCGTCGTCGTCGTCGTCGTTCCATCACGGTGTGGCAGGGCGAAGGAGAGAGAAAGTAGGTAAGAGAAAAGGAACAATGTGAGGAACGGGAACTTGGACCAAAGATCATTCATTATGTTCATAAAGAGGGAAAAGCTACCGGAAATCGCTTTAGCAGCTGAGCGTTGTTGTTTGACGATGATGGTGAACAGTTTTTGCATTCTTTTCCTTCATTCTTCTTCCTCTCCCATTTTATTCTCTCTACTGTTCTGTTTTGCTTGGGCTTTATTTTACAGATGCACGATGATAAGATGGGTGTGTCTCAACAAGTCAATTTTACTATGATCAATTCAATTTGGGTATAGTGACTTCTGTGTGTGTTTTGGTTTCTATTTGAGGTGTTAATTTTTTGCTTTAGAACATTGAATTTTTCGTTAGAGTCACAATTATTTAATTATGAAATTATTCTAACCTATGAATTACAGGTACATGAAAGAATAGCACAAGACACAATACATCATTGGCAGAACAGACCATTCACAAAGTTCATTAAATCAGGTGCAATGTAAAACAAGGTGAGATACAGATCTTACCTGATTTCCTTGTTTGCTACTACCCCTTTTTTTCTTTCTTCATACTTCTTTAAGTCTTCACTCTTTACTTTTCTTTATCACAGCGTTGAATTTGATTTTTACGTGAACTCTCTCCAATTTTGAGACCTCCCACCAATTTTATCTTGTTCTACTTTGAACCAATTTATGATTTCTATCCTTTCATCCTCTCAATTTCCAAAACTCCCCAATTCTAATTTTATCCCTCTGTTACCTCCATATTTTCTAAATTTATTGAAGCTTAGAAGCATTTTTCTTTTACTATCAATTGAAATAATTTTAATTTGTCTTTTTATGGAAGTGACGGCAGATGCCATTGTACCTGCTTGTGGCTGAGAGACCCAATAACATAAGCAGGCAGCTGAGGAAGAAGAGACAGGGGGCGGAACAGAGCATCAGCAACACATAGTAGAAGACTGAATGAAAGAGAAAAATTGAAAAAAAAGAAAAAGAGAGAAATATTACTCAAATAATTGTCTGAGTATATAATCCACCCAAGTAATTTTACAAATACATGATAATTTATCACGGTGGAAACATAATATTTAAAATAATTTTAAGTGTAAAATTATAATTATTAAACTATATATTATCTAAAAATATATAAAACTAAAGAATATCACATAACCCGTTACGTAAACAGTGTTGCTTGTAGTTGAGAATTGAGAAGAGTATTTAAATAAAAAAGAAATCACTTAGGTGATGATGGATGAGCAGCCATAAAGCAAATATCTTACTTACTGTTGGGATAAGCATTGTTGTACTAGCCTTGACTTTTTGCCCACAAGAAACGCTAAAAAAACTATCAATGCTTTCGTTGGTTTGTAATTGTAGGTCACTTCTTGTGGGTTTTGGCATGACGCTTTAGAGATCCTCAGTATCCTCACACTTTATTCATCATTCTAAAATTATAATATACAAAACCGCTGTCATGGGGATTTATACGGTATACAAGTTTACCAAATTGTAACATACAAAACCAAGGCTTACCGACAAAATATTTATTTATTTATTCTAAAAATAATTTTTAAAACCATTAAATGAAAATTGAAAAGTATTAATTGAATAATATTTAGATTAATGAAATTTAGTATTTATTTATTAAAGTAGGAAAAGAGAGAAGAAACCAGCGGCAACAGCAGCAGAACCACTGTTTTCTGTTTTTTGTGGCTCACAAACAACTGGCCAACTGAAACAACATGAATCTATGTCCTCTTCAATTTGACTTAACTCCTGTATCTGTTCCTCCATCCCTCTATATAAATTTCACATTTTTCTTCTCACCCATCCATCAAATCAATTCACCTTCATCATAACCCACATCCAAAAGATCTTGAATTTCAATGGCTTCGCTCGTACTTCTTTTTTCAGAACTTGTTCGGAATCATGAGTGGGATGCTGCAGCTCTCTTAGCAGCATACCCTCCTTCCATTCTTTCCATAACCACATCTTGTGCTGCTGCTGTGAGAAAACCGTTGAAAGATGAAGATGTTATGCAGAACAACAGCCACAGAATTGAAGAGGCGGTGGTGGAAAATCCATTGGAATCGAGGGTGTCTGTGGATCTTGTTTGGCCTTGAATCTTGCTTGGTTACTCTCGTGTGTCCTTTACATTGTAAATGTAACTCTTCTTTTTTATTCTTTTTATCACAAAAGAAACTAATCTGCTGTAAAGTAAAATATTATTGCTCTTTACATCGTTTCTTGGTTTTTTTTTTTCACCTTTATTAGATTATCAAAGTCCAATTCATGACAATTTTGCTCTTTGAGACTTGTTTTCCTATATTATCTTCCCTTTACTATATGCAATTGGATTAATAGCTGAGCATCTTAGATTCTAAGATTATATCGACTGTTTCAATATGCTAAACAAAGAACGAGGAGTAAAATCAAATTTTATTCTTGAGATTTTAAGCGATTGATTATGGCTTTTAACCAAAAACAGTACGAAATTTTTTAAAACAATTTAAAAAAACGATGGGTATTAAAAATAATTTACCAGTTCGAAGATGTTTTTGACACGTAAAATTCTCATTTGTTGTTCAATTTCAGATAAAGGAACATGTGTTACGAATAACAACTCCTAAAAAATGCCACGTGAGGCGGTTGTGCGTTATGAACAATGAACATTATGCTCAACATTAAAAAAATAAAATGAATTTCTGAAGCTGTCAGTTCACACAATTATGCTCAACAAATAGTGTGGAGTATGTACCCAATTTTATCTCTGAAATTGTAGGATTTTGTGTTCCTAATTTTTTAAATTACCAACAAAAGGTTAATCAATTTGGTTTCACCGTCATTCTCTGCTTAGTAAAATGCCGTTAATGGAATTTATATGGTAGATATTGAGTTAACATCAATTTTATCTTCCTTTGTTTCGTCCCATGTTATCTTCTCCATCTTTTCACTGTTCTCTTCTCCATACCTTGCCCTTTCTTCTGCAACTTTTGTATTTATGACTACAAATGGGGAGTTGGTTCTTTCATAGGACTGAAGGGGGTTGATTCTTTCATGGATAGTAAAAGAAAGAAAAGTTTCTTGTTCATGATTTGGAGTTTGTCGTAGCAATTCGAATAAAAGAGTTTTTTTATTTTTATTTTTTATTAGTAAGTTTCAAAACAGAACCTGAGGAACCAATAACAACAGTTTTTTTACCGCCAAAAAAATTATTGATGCAAGAAACAGGTAGATTTTGCTTACTGAATTTATCTAACAAAAACTTAGTGAATTTACTTAGTTTAAGGACCAAAAGGTGTCCTTTGACTAATCCTTTGATTGGTGGTGGCCAAAAACCAAATTCAATTGCAGTTCTTACTAGTATCCATATGATGTCCGAAACCACCTAGTTATGGTATAATAGATCTTTTTATACCATTTCTACTTTCCTGCAAATCAACCATCAAGGTTTCAGCCATCACGATAAATTTGCTCACTAGATTACCCATGTTAATGCACCAAACACAATTATATGCATCAGATATGATCATATCAATAAATTGCATGACCAAAATAGTTTGGAAAATTGATAAAATTAATTGATCTTTTAAAATAAGATTAATTACGTATATACTTAGACAAAAGTTAAAAGCTAACCTTTTGCAAAAATCCTAGTTTAAATCAAGTTTATTCGATAAAACCCAAACATCATGCTATAAGTTTCTTTCCACTTATTGATTATTTGCTTTACCCATTTTTCAAGGGATAAATCACTTTTTTTGCTGCTCAAATTGTTGAATGTTGTTACACGAGTCCCTAAAACTAAAAACATTCCAAATAAATTTTTAAAACTGTCAATTATTTCATCTAACTCTCTAAACTTAACCATTTTTGTCATTTTTCATGTCTAAATATGTGCTACACGTTGCATGTACCAATTTGACTAACATGATGATTGACTATTATTCTAGGAATTTTGGTTTTTAATTTCCTTAATTTCAGGAATTAAGGTTAACGACCTTAATACTTTTAAGGACCAAAATAAGTGATTTGTGCGTTTTCTATTTGTCCTTCATGACCATTGTTTTACTCGTTGATAAGACAATTTATTAGTTCCCCAAGAATATTATATTATCCTCGACAAGAAGATATAATCTTTGTTTCTTAAAGCGTTTTGTTGCCCCTTCACCATAGCTCACAAGGCCATACAATACGTCAAAACAAGTACTACAAATCAAACCGAAACAGCTACATATAGTATCACTCTCACAACAATGAAATGGATTTTGCAGTTTCCAGTTAATAGAGAGCGACTGTGTTAGTGAGACAGAACCTTTTATATCTTATCAGCCAATAATATACAAACTCAAAGTTTTCAGAAAGACAATAGATAAACTAATAAACCTATGTGACTTTTCAACATGTCCCGATGATTGAGAAAACATATTAGTATATTATTTGCTAAATTGCCTGTTAAGCGCATTATAAGTTGTTGAAAATTAAGTCATCAACGTAAACATTTAAAAAACACATGAAAAATTATCTAATGACCTTAACCATTCAAAAATATGAAGGGAAAACATTATTTTGTAGGATAATATACTGCCCAAAATGTGTATTCGTGCCTGTACAAAACAGTGTAAAGAAATATACTGAAGTAAGTATTGCCAAACGATATTGATCTTTAACTTTTTCTAATTAATTAGCAAAATATCAAATTTGATCTCTTAACACACTTTTAGGGGTGAATGTATTTACCTACCCAAATTTAAAAATTGCAATAAACGAGGGTGTGATTGCAAATGGCAACAAGGAATCAGATTTTAGGCTGCTCGGCCATCATAGTAAAAGGCAAAAACCAACCATTAACACTAAAAGAAGAAAGCAACATTACAGTATTTTATTTAATAGAAAAACGATGTCAGCTTAGTTGGCCAAGTAAACGAAGATGTCCCAAACCCCTACTACCTTGATCACTCAGATTTAATATATAAAATTAACATTTCTTGTTGATCACACCAGAATGTTTTCCTAAACGACCAAACATAATAATCTGTCAGTTCATTATCCGTCATAAACAATCGCATTTTGAAACGTGACTTTCTCGGAATGCATAGAGAACAAGGAGAGAAAAGAAAATAATAAAAAAAGCATCTTAGCAGCATGAGAATTTTTTAGTCATTCTTGTGGCAGCAAGCATCCATATAATACTAAAACCATAGATACCTCAGGGCTTCTAATTAAAAGCAAAAGTCACCATTTAAAAACAAATTGGCCTTTACAACGACAGTGACATGCAGAAACAAGACAGAGATTGGTTATCATAGTTTTAACTTACACTACCGTGCTTTACCTAGTTATTGGTAGAGACGCCGAATAGAACAAGTCACCATTGTTTTTTAAAGCACCACTTGGCACTTTGTTGGTAAATTAAGCCGGCCCCATAATTCTTAGTTCATTTCTCTCATTGCCCCTTAAAAATTTTAAGTAGAGCGCCACCGAAATCCTTCACTTGATGGCTTTCCCTTTTTCTTCAAATCCCAGAAATTGAGAAAGAACAAACAAACATGGACAGGCTCATAAAAGTAGACCCAACAAACACGGTACCGATAAGGATGGAGGCAGGGCAAAAATGTCACGGACGAATCACCTTACGCAACGTCATGTACACCATGCCCGTGGCGTTCAGGCTTCAACCACTGATCAAAACGCGTTACACGGTGAAGCCTCAATCGGGGATCATTTCCCCGTTAGCCACAGTAACTATAGAAATCCTCTACAACCTTCCACAAGGCTCTATTCTACCACACTCTTACCCTCACTCCGAAGACTCGTTCCTCCTCCACAGCGTGGTGGTTCCCGGCGCCACCGTCAAAGAACCCTCCTCCATGTTTGAATCCGTACCTAGTGACTGGTTCACCGCCAAGAAGAAACAAGTCTTCATCGACAGCGGCATCAAAATCATCTTCGTGGGCTCCTTGATCCTGGCCCAATTAGTCCAAGATGGGTCCATAGACGAAATCAGAGAAGTACTGGAACACAGTGATCCAGCATGGAAAGCAGTTGACTCAGTTGACCCAAACAGGGACACGCTCCTCCACGTGGCGATTTCTCGTAGTAGACCAGACCTCGTGCAACTACTCCTCGAGTTCAACGCGGACATCGAAGCCAAAAACCGTTCCGGCGCGACTCCGTTAGAAGCGGCGTGTTGTGCAGGAGAAGAATTAATCGTTGAGCTTTTGTTAGCTCACAAGGCAACAACGGAGAGAACGGAGTTCTCGTCGTTGGGAGCGATTCACTTGTCGGCGAGAGAAGGACGCGCGGAGGTTTTACGGTTGCTGTTGCTGAAAGGAGCAAAAGTTGACTCGTTGACCAAAGACGGTGACACGGCGTTACACCTCGCGGTTAAAGAAGGTCGACGAGACTGCGTGAGGCTGTTGCTCGCCAACAATGCAAGAACTGATATTCGCGATTCGCGAGAGGGCGACACGTGTTTACACGTGGCAGCTGGTTTGGGGGACGAGAGCATGGTGAAGATGTTGCTGAACAAAGGGGCTAATAAAGATGTGAGGAATTATAACGGTAAGACTGCTTATGATGTTGCGGCGGAGAATGGGCACGGGCGCGTGTTCGACGCGCTGCGGTTGGGGGATGGGTTGTGCGTGGCGGCGAGGAAGGGGGAGGTCAGGAATATTCAGAGGCTGATTGAGAGTGGGGCGGTGGTGAACGGGAGGGACCAGCATGGCTGGACGGCGTTGCATAGGGCGTGTTTTAAGGGGCGCGTTGAGGCGGTTCGGGCGTTGTTGGAGAAAGGGATTGATGGGGACGCCAAGGATGGGGATGGGTACAGTGCGTTGCATTGTGCGGTGGAGGCGGGTCATGCTAACGTGGCGGAGGTGTTGGTGAAGAAGGGTGTGGATGTGGAGGCCAGGACTAATAAGGGTGTGACGGCGTTGCAGATAGCAGAGGCGTTGGGTTATGTTGGGATTGCTAGGGTGCTTGTTGGTGCTGGGGCGGAGAGGGACAGCCTAGGACACGTGGCAGAGGTAGACCACACTGTGGTTGGAGAGATGAAAAAGGAGAAGAAGAACAAAATCAAAAACAAGAACAAGAACAAGAATGTGGGAAGAAGGATGGAGCGAGAGATTCGGGGTAGCTTTGATCGTTCGATGCCTTTGGCTGTTCTCTAGGTGCTCTGGTTGGTGGAATCAGTAAGATAAGATTCTTGTTATAATTTGTGCAGGAAATTTGTAGATTTATCAAACATCTTCTTTGCTTAATTTTCACTGCTTGTTATTTTGTAATAATATTGGACTGAGTTTATCAACAATATTATTCAATGGGACTCTAGGGGTAAGTAACTTGAAGGTAAATGACAATTCTTGTCACCCTGTGAGAATCAGAATCAGAATCAGAATCAGAATCAGAGTGATGAAACTCTTTTCCTGTCAAACAACGTGGAGTTGTAAAATGCAACTGACATATGAATTGAAGAATATTATATATTTTCCTAGAGTGCAGAAGAATATATAAATATGACAATGATCATCAAACCGCTCTACAGCTATTGGTAGTTTATAAGAACGATAGTTAGTTATGAGTATGTTTATTTCACTGGTTAAAAACTTATTTTTGGGAATGTAATCTATGATCTATATATATAAAGCTATCTCTGTTAATGAATGGAGAATCATCAGATTTCGCTTTCTCTACAAGTGCAGTGGACGATCAGGGCCTGGGTAACAAATCTTAGGACGGTGAATATACTTACCTACCCAAATTTTAAAATTGCAATTAACAGGGGTGTGATTACAAACTGCATCAACGAATCAGATTGTAGGATGCTCGGCCATCATAGTAAAAGGCAAAAACCAACCAGTAAATTGGCCTTACACTGATAGTGACTTGCAGGAACAATACAATCAATGATTGAATGTTGAGTGTCTTCATGATTGATTATACTTATTTTATTTTCTACAAAAATAAAAACAAGTCTAAGTAAGTGGGTAAGATTATACATCTAGTCCAAGTAATGGACTTCTAGAGACCATAATGTGTAAGCCTTTTGGAATTGTATCCATTAGATCAAAGATCCCATTGAAAAGTGATATCCAAAGAAAATGGTTGAAGCCATCACAGAATATTTTTTGGGTTTTGGCTTTCTTTAAATACAAAGCTATCAAAATACATGCAATTGAGCTCCCAAGACTTTTCCACATTGAAGATTCACAGGATTTCATATTTGCACAGATGGAAATTAAACATCCAACGGACCATGTATCTAAAATGAAATTATATACATCCCATCTCATAACCCAATGATCTTATATGACGTGTTGCACCGAAATGTCAAAATTATTTATGATAATAGTAAAGCCAATAAAGAACTCAACCAAGTGGACTTGACAACCTGAAAATATCCACAAAATGAAGAGAATCCTCAGGCAAAACAAATAAACTTCTTATTCTGAAGATTGAATCATCATATAACCCCACAATTGAGCACTAGCACCCACTTATCTTTCATCACATTTTACTCAAATTCCAACATTCAGTTCGTTAAAAAAACTCATTATGCAGCTAATGAATCTCAAACAACAGCTCAAAATGGATCCAAGAGACACCAAGCCATAGAGAAAATATTATTTTCAGTGCTAAACAAAAATCCCGATTCATTCAAGAACTACATAAAGACTACTATAACAGATCTAAAAGGAGTTGATTTTAGGACTCAAGCATACAATAACCAACAAAGGACATATATATTCATGGGCACTACATAATCAAAATAGATTGATCTTCACCTATTTCTGATCAAAATGCTCCTCAATACAATAATATCAGACCAACAGTTTCTGAATACGACTTCAATTGACTTCCCTTACTAGTTGTGACGGAACACACAATTGCATTTTGTGGGTGTGTCGTTGACTGAATTGAAATGTGGGTGGGTTGGGTTGATAGAGGAGAATTTGCATCATGGGCTTTTATGCAATGGTTTAATTTGCATTTTTCTATCAGGCTTGAGAATTGAGTTAAGATTAAATAAAATAATAAATTATTACTTTTTTCTTTTTAAAATAAAATTAAAAAATATTCAGATAAATTTAAGTGTTCACAAAGAAGTTCCTTAAGTATATGAACTAGACTTCCAACTAAACATATGTTCTTTGTAAAATAAAATTAAAACATATTCAGATAAAAAAATTTATCGTAACAATTTTGAAAATTGTTATTCTAATCTCCATTGTGACAAAATCTGAAGCTTAAAGTTGAAGTTCAATAAAGAAATTGGACAAGCAGTACTTTAGGGAACTTACTTAGATTGAAAGGAACATAGATTTGAAAGTTGCGATATGATGGTATCCATTTTCCCAAAGTACGACCATATGCAATGCCTTTTAACAACCAGAAAACGTGCCATTGTGTCACTTCCTTTTTTTAGCTTATTATCACTATCATTATCGATGATGCCACTGAAAGCTAAATCAGAATCTCTCTAACACACCCAACATACATGTTTGCTAAACCAAACCACTTAATCACCGCCATAACCACCTAGTTAGTCATCGACTTTATGCTATGCATGAAATCGTACACAAGAAAATATATACGGCACCATATATATAGGTGCATTACAAGGCTCTTTATTCACACGTGACTTGAACGACGTTGTAACCTACTGCAATTGCTATCTAGTTCCAATGTGTGTCTTGTCAAAACATAAATGTTCTAATGTCGAAGCATCACACTTTTCACCTTCCCAGTGCTCTAAAAATGCACTCGGCTACTGCAATTTCTAATGGCAAGAGTTGCAATTTATCTATCAAAGTTCTTCACACTTGATCGAGTTGAAAGTGAGGAGATATTAAGAAAGGATTTTCAAATATACTTGTTATTTTTTACCAAAAAGAAAAAATCTTAATAGAAATATCCAATTTTACGATTCTTTTGTTTAATATTCAAACATTTATTTTTAACTCTCAACGAATATACTACTTAAAAGAATTCTAATACATTGGGAGTATTAGTTAAAGAAACACTAAATTCTTTTAGGAATCGTACAACATCATGAGTTCGGTTTACTTTAATTTACCTTGTGCCTAACACACTCAATATGGTAGACCTCTGTTTTAATTAACTAAAAGCCTAAATTATATAATACCTATTTTAACTAAGGGCATGTTGATTCTCTTGTTTTAAAATATTTTCATACAACTCAACAATTAATTTTCATTCTAAATCCCTTAAGTTTTTTTTAAAATTATTTCCAAAATAAGTGTTTTGAAACCCAAAAAAGAAAAATAGTTAGAAATAAAAATAAGATGTTTTCTCTTCTTTTTTTTTCTTTTTATCAGCAAAATAATCATGTATTAGAAAAGTTTATAAGGAGTATCGTAATCTTTATACAAAATACATAGTAATTGTAAAGCTCTCAACCTAAGCATAGGCTTCAATGACCAATATCTAAATTTAATTAGGTCCAACATGTATTCAGCATTAACAGTATCACCTTTGAAGATAATCTTATTTCTGTGTAGCCTTATGATCCTCACTGATGCAAATCACAATACCCACCAAACCTTTTTAGCATTTTTTTCTTGTGAGACTATGAATATGTTGTAAGAAGTAATTCTTACAACCATTAGGCATCATCAACGTAACCCCAAGCCACTCGTAGCATTGTTTCCATATATTTTCTCATATTTTCATCTTATTCAAGCTTTCCTTCAATTCCACACTTAGCTCTATACCTTACACAACTCTTCATCGGTTGTCTAAATATTCTTTTTAGTTGCATTTCGAAGACTAAAAATATTTTTGAAAATAAAAATCAAACATATCCTAAATTTTAACAAATTGCCTCCTAAATTTTAATTTTGTGAAAGTTAACTGCTTTATATATAGCAATTCACAATTATTTAGTTTTCCAAATTATAACTCAAATTTCATATGATTATTATTTTCAATGCTAAAAAGACTTTTACTAGGAAAATAAAATTAAAAAAATGACGTATTTAGCATTAACAATATGTCAGAAAAATAATTAATAAATAATAGTGCATAATGATCACGTTTTTTTTCAGCATTATGAGAGAGTTTTAAAAATAAATAATTATTTCTCTAAATTTAAGTTAAAATAAACATGTGATAAAATGTACACAGTATTACTAAATGCATAAGGATCAAGTGACTTTTTTTATAAAAAAAAAAAAAAAAGAGTTTAGGTTATCTAATATTCTAACTCAGTTATGAATTATTGTAAATTATTGATACTTGGGTTCGATTCAAAAAAATAAATAAATAAGTTAAATCGTGAAAATTTACTAAGATCAAGATAGGTCTCAAGATTCAATTAGAGCGTTTATAGATATATTTATATGTTATTCAATAACATTGTCTTTATATCAATAACTGCAGTTGAACTCACGACCTCATGAAATATGAATCTGTTTGTTAAAGATTAAATGAGTGATTTATAAAGTATGGAATAATTTATGAAAAAATATTTTTGATGTCCATTATAAATTTTAATTTATAATAAAACTGTTTGAAAGAATTACAAAAATGCTTTACACCCAAGTGAAGACCTACATAGTGTTCTTGGGAGGCCAATGAATACGGACTGCAGCAGATACACTTGACTGCAACAGAAAGAACAGATGCAATTGATTGGGCTTTATGACATTCCAAAAAAACTCATGGCCCGCAACTTAATTTCTAGCTTACGTACACGTTACAGTATCAAAGCCTTATTCTATTCTGCTTCATTAAAGGACAGTCAAATTTGGAACACTCAGATTCTTTAAATAATTTATTTGCTTTTAATTAACTCAAATAAAATAAAGACCAAAAATAGTAATAAAATCTATATTTTTTTAGCACACGTAATTTTCTTTTTTGTAAAAGAAAAAAAATTACTCATTTCTAGCGTGCAATTAATTTTCTCCATTTTCTCCGTGTCGCTATAACTGATATATCAAATTGACGAGCAAAGCATAGTCAAATGACTCAAATCTCATCTTTGCAATGTCTGTGGGAAGAGACAAAAAAGGTATGAAGAATTTAGATGGCTGAAAGTGACTTTTCTATACCAAAAAGGTGACTTTTCGAGTTGGTTGTAGTAGTAAAACGTAACATTCAGTGGTTGGTATCAACTATGAATAACTAGCAACCATGACATGTAGACGATCACCAACCATGCTATTAGTGAAGGAAAATTTTATTCAAAGGTTGGGTTGGTGATCACTTTAGAAACCCCAGATTATGTGGAATGTAAACCAACACTTTGAAATTTGAACTTAAATTTCTACATATACCTACTCTCCAGTCACCTCACGATTGAACCTTTTTTTTTTTTTTCTTTTTTTCTTTCGGCTTACCAGTCTCAGTTCAAATTAAACTTTAACATAACCCAAATCTTGTTCAAGGAGATCATGGTGAGTTGCGTGACATTAGCCTCTAGCGTATTATTTTGGTCACTTTCCTTTTGACTCAAACTCTATCAAAACGTACTATACATGATTGTCGTTTTGGCAAAGTAAGTGTCATTTCCACTCAAGTACTTGAAGATCTCATAAAGCAAAAGATGAGAATGATATTTTATCTTTTTATAATAAAAGGAAAAGTAATAATAATACAGGTTGTTTTTTTTTTTTTTAAGGTAAGGCAAATTTTCATTTTAATTAGAATATAATATTGCATGTATTTTTCCTTCTACAATTTTTTAAATTTGCATCAACGTTGGAGTTTTATTAATAGTATCACACCTAAACCTCTGAACCAGGTAAAGCACGTATTGAACCAGCCAGCCAATGGAGGAGGCGATTAATCAATCAATGAGGCCCTTGTGGGATGTTCTACCATTTTTATTCCAATTCATCGCTTCAGGCAAATGCATGTGTGTTTCAACAACATTTAGATCTAAGAGTACGAATTCTCCTATAGAAACGAGTAAGTTGTAGATGATTTTCTTCATCCACCATTGAAATTTGCTTAAGAAAATGCACACTTTCTTACTGTAACTTGCATCATCGGCTTCCATGTAGGAGCACCTAACTACAACCATATGGGTAAGAAGGTTTGTTGAACATCCATTTTCAAGGATTTTTCTTCCTAAACAGACCCTTGCTTTACTAGTTTACTCTTTTTTTTAACAAAAAATGAGTATAGTCTTAGAGACTCACCAGAGTCTGAATATGCCTAAAGACTTAAAAAACACTTAAAAAATACTTATAAATTGTTTATAATTAAATCTTCATATCGAAAGTGAAATTTAAACTTACATCTTTATCACGTAAGATTTTGATGTTTATCAATTATACTAATCTTTGTTGACAACTGATTTACTTATTATACGGATAAATTTGTTAGATAATCAAAATTCTAATAATCACACACCCAATCATGTGTGTGAGGAAAATGTTTTTTTTTTCTTTTTCTTTTTCAAATCCTTACATCCGTACCGTTTGTATGAAATGTTTCCATAAAATTCTATGTTTTTTTTTTTTCCTTTTTATTCTTTAAGAAGTATATGGTTGAAGTAAGATAATTTTCTAGCTTTAACTAACACAAATAAAGTTAACTGTGCATTTCTGATACATACTAATTTTACTTATAATTAATTTTTATCAAAAATTTTAATTAATCATTTTTAGTGAAATTTCTTTTTCTAAATACATCTTTTTCATTTATAAGATTTAAACTTAAGATTTTAATTTAGATTTTTTTTTCTCTAATTTTCTACTATGTAGATTAGTATATTTAATTTTATTACTTTATCTTCTCCTATTAATTACCACGTTTTAATAATCATTAGTTCTTATTAAATATTACCTATTCAAATTTATTTCTTTCCCTTCATAATTTTTACTAATTTGAAATATATTTTGTGCTTTTTAATTTCAAATACTCCACCAATAAAATAAAATACAATATTACCATTTGACACTAGTGAACTTGATTCCTATAAGTAATTATAAAAAGAAAAATAATATATAAATATTCTATATGTTATTAAACACCTAAGAGAAAAAAGATAAAAGAGAAAAATATAAGTATTGTAAATTATGTGATGTAATAGGAAGATAAATATAGAGAGAAATAATCAGTGTTAAATAGATGTTTAAAAAATGCTTAATTACATATTTTACCATCAATTATCATCATTTTGTAAAATTTATCATTCAAATTTTTAATTTTCCAATATTTTACTGTTGTTGATGTGTTACTAAAACTTAAAGAACAAACAAAATAACATCATCTTCTTACCAATTTTTTTGACGTGTTGTTTTGTTACCAACATAACAGTATAATGTGCATGATTGAAAAACAAGATGATAAAATGTACAAAAAACTTAGGTGACAAAATATGGAAAAATTAAAAATTTTAATGATAAAATTTTTGAAAAAATATAGATGGTGAAATTTGTGAAATGATGATAATTGAGCGGTAAAATATGCATTAAGCCTTAAAAAATAAATGTTTAAAATGTTTTCTAGCTATTTAACAAACCTAACATTTCATTTTAAAAAATCCAAGATGCTTTACCATGATCCCTTAAAGGTTAGGATTAGAGGAGCTATGAATGCTCCTAAGTAATTATTGAGATCATTACCCAACTTCTAGAGCTCAACCCAATTCAAGAATTCATTTACAATGGGTCATTTCATGTAAAAATGAACTTTCTCACATCTAACCTACAATCTCTTCATCTTCAATGTGAGACTGAAGGAGTTGTAAACCTTTCTAGGTTCAAGATTGAATACTTAACTTGAGTCTATAATTACCATAAGCCAAGTCCACAACCATCAATCATTAATCACACCATAAGATTAAGGGATAAATGCACACATAGGAGCCAAAAATCTCATCAATTGATATGTAATATTACTCATCAAAATAGTGATATTTTTTTACATATAAATCCATCCACAATGGAAAAAAAAAGGTAAAACATAATATGAACTTAACAATGTGAAGCATTGAAACTTATCTCTTACTTAAACTCAACAAGAACACAATTTTAAATATTTATAATTTATAATTTTATTTTTTAACTAATATTTTAACACATGCATTGTACATTATAAAAATTTATTTTTACATAATTATAATTATAATTCATAATAAATACATACTTCTAATTTTATAAATTACATTACAATTAAAGTTCCAAATAATTAGATATTTTTAAATATAAATTAATAATAAATAATTTAAATTGTACTATAAATTTATTTTTAAATTTGAATTGATGGACAATTAAGAAAACGAAGTATCTAAATAAAAAAAAAAATCATTTAAAATGATAGTGATAGATATTTGTAGCTAATTAGAGAAAATGTTTGTAATACACTTTTTTAATGAGAAGAGAAGAGAAATTCAAAATTTTGAATTAAAAGATTAAATAAATTAAGAATTTCTATCCATTAAATATTCAAATTTATAATATGCGAACAGAAGGAATAGAAAAAGTAGTTTTTAATACTTAAAAATGCTAGACGAGTTCGAATGTTATTTAATTATTAGTTTAATTATTTTTTGTTGTCCTTTAGGTCTGTTTTTTAAATATTTAAATAAAAAAATTATGTGTTTTAATGGTCTAAATTTTAAAAAATATTATATTAAAATTTGAAAAATTAAAACATGCATTACAAAAAATATTTTTAAAATTTAAGAATTAAAATTTATTAGAAGAATAAAAATAAATCCCTAATTAAAAAATAAAAATATAATTTAAGTCTTAATTACTTATTCAACCTATTTCTTATAAAAATGATAAACATCTTAGTGTTATATTAAATAATATTGATATAATTAATCATATGATCACCGACTGGTTCTTACTTCTTACTTGGGATGGGGGCCACGTCACGTGAGTGCTGAGCACCTCAGATTGCCGTGGTACCACCGACAGTTATTATGGTGCCGACACAGCAGAATATTAAACCGCAGCTGAATCTAGCCACTGTTGTTTCATCACTTATTCAATTTAGTCTACATAATACTATGGGGTGTCTCTCTATCTTTTTTTTAAATAAAAATAAAAATAAAAGAAAAAAGTTTGAAGGTTAAATAAAAAAGTTACAGAAAAAAAAAACAACTAATTTTTATTATTTAAAATAATATGCATGAATATAAAAAATTTCTTCTAAATTTAAAGATCATTTTTATAAATTTTAATGGATTAAGACAGTATTAAAAAGTCAATAGAAAATAATAAATATAATTTTAATTATCATTTATATAATTAATAAACATAAAAAACAATAAATAATTAACTAGAATCATTGAAAATATTTTGTTATTATTATTACTATACCATGTATGTGTGATGCATCAATAAATTATGAAAAAAGTAAATTGTTGTTTATATATAATATTTATACCATTTTAATTTTTTTATTTGAAATAATATAAAATTAGTTAAATTTTATGTAATAATGAAATTAGTTAATACTTATATACATAGTAAATAAATATTTAAATTTAATATTTTTATGTAATTAATTTAAAAAAAGTCATAGATCAAAATCATGTATTTCAAGTAATTTATGTTAATAATATTTAATTAAATTTTACTAAATTGTTTCTCAGATTAGTTATTTAAGTTGTTGTGATATGTTTTATAAACTATGTAAAAATTAAATTTGAAGAATATTAAGAAAGTTTAAATATGATAGATAAAATATGTCATAATAATAAAATTTTCATAAATATCAAAATTATAGACAACAATCATTTATTGTTGTAAAATTTATAATGTATCAAAATCCAATCATATTACAACGTTAATACATTATTACTTTTAAAATACTAAAATTATGTATTACATTAATATATTAATTCTATTAAAATTAAGTTATACTATAAATATAGTAATATAATATGATAATACTTTTAATAAGTTGAGACACAAATTCAAATTAACAGATTCAATAAAATAATATTAAGTTCACAATCTAATTTAATAAGGGAAATAATGTTCATTATTATTAATCTTATATATCATATTACTAATGATGTTTATTGACATCTGATCATCATCTAATCAAAATTAAAATATTATTAATTTGATGACATTAATTAAATTATTTAAACTAATTCTTTAATTAATTAATTTGTTTAATAATATATAAATATTTTAAAATTACTATTTTTTAAATTTCTACATTGCACATTAATGGTGTTGGATTTTCTTGAAATTTGAAGATATATTTTTGTAAATATTTATAATAAAATACACATTTAAAATTTCTTTACCATATTATGTTATAAATACAAAAATAAAAAAATTAACTATTATACGATCATGACACAGTAAGTGAATGCACATTTAAAGTATTGACTTAAATATGCTTTGTCACTTAAATTTGAGTCATTTTTATTTGTGTTTCTTTAAATTTAATCTTAATTTTTTAGTCTCTTAATTTAATAAAAAAATTATTTTTAATATTTTTTTCATATAAAAAATTTTAAATTGATTTTGAGACAACTAAAATGTTTATTTTTTTATCAAAAGAAATTAAAAATGAATAAATGAAGAAAAGTATAAGTTGAAGCTATGAATATAAAATTTCAATTTTTCTAATACTAATTGTACTAACGAATGAAGGTAAGAAATCATAAATAATTTGAATTGTTAAATATTCTAATTATTCAATAATTAATTTAAATTAATAATAAAGTAGATTTATCAAAGTATCAGGTTTTTAGTGAAAAAAATAGTACCTTAAAAACTAAAAATATACTAATTATTTTTTCATATTTATTATAATTATGGATTTAAAAGTATTGCGTATATTTTATTTTAATTAAATATAATTCATAACATTTAAAATATGAAGATTACAAATATAAATTATATTATATAATATATAAATTAGATATTTAAATTATCAATATAACACTAAATATAATAATATAAATATTTTATTATATAACCATGAATTGATTAATATATTATCTACTATAGATAAATATTATAAAATAATTTAATATGATTTATT
>JAMLFT010001763.1:0-28872 GCA_026544285.1 Pachyrhizus erosus
TTTTATATTTTTTTAGTTCTTCATCAATTGTCTTTAATTTTAATTATTGATATTAATTTTAATTATTAAATAATATATAATGAACAAAATTTGTATTTAAAATTTTTTATTTAAATTTTTATGTCATTTTTAATTGTTGTAAATTTTTTCATTAAATAAAATTGTAAAAAATGTTAAAATAATAAAAACTATAAACACCAAATTTTCTAAAAATCACCAGAAATATTATAAAAATAAATATATAAACTATCAAAAAATTTATAACGATTAAAAACTATCACAAACTTAAATAAAGAATTTTTTATAGATAGCTTACCTTCGCCAAATTATTGTTTAATAGTTAAAATTAATGTGATAGATTTAAAATAAAATATAAAATTTTTAAAATAATAAAAAAATATAAGAGATTAAAAAATTAAGATAAAAATGAATAATCAAAAACATATTTTATTTTTTAAAAAAATATTTTTTAATGAAGTTGGTAAAATTAAATAATTTTAATTAAATTTTTTAATGATTTTTTCTTTTAAAATTTAGATGGGAGGAAATATTATTTTGTCACTACTAAGACTGAAATCTACTCCTTACAATTACTTCTCTCAACCTTCTTGTAATTCTCACCGCCATTATAATCTGTGTCACATGTGAATTAAATTCTTTTAACTCAAATTTAATATAATTCTATGTATGTCTTGATGATGGTGGTGAACACTTGCGAATCATTCTTCAATGTTAAAAAGAATTTCAATACTAAGGCTGATTAAATATATTTAAAATTTATTTCTTTAAAAATTATAAAAGAAATTTTTTACAAATTATCTTATATATCTTTTAGACATATTATATGTAGTTTTTATGTTAAATACAAAATTTATACTAAATTTTATTATTGACTTATTTTTAAACCAAAATATCTAAACATAAAAGACATCATTTTACCATGAAATGCGTATATTAATTGACCAGAAGTTGTTGTTTCAACTTAATCAAATAATTACTTATGTAAAAGATACATATGATTAAAAAATAAAAAACAGAAAAAAAAAAGACATCCCTTAAAAAGTTACTTTTACGAAATGAATTTCATTCCCAGTAAATTAGAAATGTTGATCCCAAAAACTTAAAAATAAAAATTTTAATTTAATGTGTACCCTTAAGTTTCTATGTGATTCCTTGGCTTGCTCGTTATGTTTGCGTGTTAATGTTATTTGTGAAGATATCATTGTCCATTCATACTCACTTTCCAAAAATATTGAAACACCCCACCACCCATTTTCCTTGTTTTCGTCCCAAATCCAATCCCCTCTGAAATCAGACCCTCATGCCAAAGTCACTTTTAGTTCTCACTCTTTTTAAACTCTTTGAATCCTTCTCTTAAACTTAGCATTTCAATAGCAGAAGCAGAAATCAAGGGGAAAAAAGTGCTAAAATAATAAAACAAAAATTCTATTATACTTATACTTATATTTATGTGCAAACAAACCTCAAATAATCAAATATCTGTCATTTTTTTTTTAACTCCATCTCCATGTTTTGAACTCTGCCTTGCATTTTAGCATTAATTTTACAATCTGAAATTGATAACAAAAAACAGAAAGAAAGAAAAGAAACCTAGGTAGGAGTATGTAATCTACAAAATAATTATAAAGTTCCCATATATTTCCTATACAAGTAATGATGTAGTGCAATAATATATCCTCTTAAAACATCTTCTACCTGATCAAAATCAAAAGCAATAAATTAGAGGTGTTTCAGTCTGATTTGATTCAATAATATATGAAAATTGTTATAAATTCTTTCATATTTAAATTCAATTTTTAAAATAAAAATAAAGTATTAAATATTATTTATTTAAATATGAATTTGATTTTTAGAAAATAAAATTTTTTATTTTAATCTTTCAATTTTTATTTTAATTTTAAAATATTTTTATTTATTTTAATACATGCCATCAATTTTTTATGACATGTAGGAATCAAAACACGTATTGGATTTATAAAAATTTTGATATTGAATAATAATATTAAATAATGTTGCAATAAAAACTTTATCAATTTAATAATTTTTATAGAATAATTATGAATAATTTATTTTTTAAATAAATTATATTTTAAAATTTTTACTTGTTTAAAATTAATAATGTTATACTAATTAATGAAAAATTTAAAAATATAATTTGATAAAACAATATAAATAATTGTCTTATCAAATTTTTTAATAATATGACAAGTCATTGAATTGTCAATATTATTATATTATTATTTAATGAATAACAAGTATTAAAACTAAAAAATCACTTGATATTATGAATTAAAATAAAAAAAATTTAAAGAATCAAAATATATTTTTTTAAAGAACCAAAATTTCTTATTAACAAAATTCATATTTAAGTTAATATAGTATCTTTATCTTCTAATTTTTTAGATCATATGTATGTTTTATGGTTAAAAAGAATTTAAGACAAGTTAAGTAAGATCATTATAGATAATAATTTTTTTTAAGTATTTAAAACAATTACATGTTTAGGGATTAAATTTGAGAATAATCTTATATCAATTGATTAATGTGTTCAAGAATTTATTTTCTATTTATTAAAAAAATTTATAAAAATATTAAAAAATATATTATTTTTATTATTTTTAATTCATTATTTTTATAAGAGGAGTGATTTTAGATAGTAAAAACAAAATAATATAAAATATTTTTTATTTATTGAGAGAGTTTATGAAAATGTCGAAAGGTATAAAATAATATAATTTATTTTCTATTTATTATGAAGATTTATGAAAATGTGGAAAGGTATATTATTTTTGATTCATTACTTTTATAAGAAGAGTGCCTTCAGATATTACAAACAAAATAATATAATATAAAAAGTTAGGTTACGGTACTACTTTTTGTGTGTTGGTAATTGAAGCATGTAGTTAGCAATTTCAGCAATGGAGAAAGGGATTGCGCGTGAACTTGTTCAGCTTTTGCCATTGCTATTGACCAATTTAACTACTATTTTTATTATGATTGACCACTTTAGCTATTTTTATTATCATTGACCACTTTAGCTATTATATACTATATATTGTGTCATTTATCTGAGGATTAAAAAACTATTTTTTTATTTATTATATAACAAAATTATACTTTATTATGTTCTTCATCTTTTATTTTATTTTATTTTATTTTATTTCTTTTTGTATTTTTTTTAAAATTAAATATAAAATAAGCATTTTTATTTCTCTCTCTCCCAATCAATCAAGTAAAGCCATTAAAATCTCTTCCTAATTATATTTTAGAAACTCGTAGGACTTATTCAAACTACAATTAGTCTTCAGTTTAAGTGAAAATTCGAGGGCGTTCTAGCAAGGAACACTCAAAATACTAGTTATTAAAAATATTTTTATTTAAAATAGTTATTCTAATTTATATAAAAGATGTTAACTTTAATAAAATTTATAATATATTTAATTATTTTTTTATCTTTATAATTTCAAAAACTTTTTATTTTAAATTTTATAGTTTAAACATTTAAATTTGATTCCTAAAATTATAATTTTTAATTCTTTTAATTTTCGTTATCTAAAATCGCCTTAACACATTTATATTTAAAAATTTTAAAATTATTATAAAATTAGAATTAACAATAAAAAATGGATAAAAATTTTAAACATTTTAGTTCATATCAAATTTTAAAACATCTGCATATAATAATATTAAATAATTATAAATAAAAAAATAAAAATATTAAAAAAATATAATTATAAAAATTTTAATAAAATATTTTAATTATAGAAATTAAATTAAAAAATTATTACAAATACATATTTTAAAAAAATAATTAAACTTTTATACTATCATGAAACAACAATTTCTAAAAATAGTAACATTATATCATCCTATAGATTTCCCTATTACTTTATTAATAGAACAGTAAATGAAATTATATATAGAATTTAAATTTTATATTGTCAGCATAAAATTTCTACTGTTGTTAATTATAAAAATAGTTATGATAAATATATTTTTAAAATAAATATCTTACAAAATATAAATTGTACTCCTATTTAATAACTTTCCTTTAAAAGGAAATATGATGATTAGTGAAAGAAAAATTTAAAATTATTCTTCAGAATCATTCCATCTAGAAAACCACAAAAAGAAAAGAAATAAAATATGCTGAAAAGAAACTGACTGAATTTTGGTGGCTCATTAATTAGAGACCTCTCTCATTATTTATTGTATACACTTTACATTGATTAATCTATTAATAAAATAATAAATAAACAAAAGTATAAATGAATGCAAGAAAAAGAAGAACTAGAGAGTAGAATACAATACACAACACACACACACACAACATTGATTTAGAAACATTGAAGAAGTGAAAGGTGGTGTGGATGGTACTACTGCTACCCTTTCATTTTCCTCATTTCTCTCTCCTACTTCCTCTCCTCACTCCTCATCTCTCTCATTTTGTGATTTTCATTTTCATCTTTTCTTCCTTTTCCCAATTCATCTGAAAAACTCCAATTTCCAATTTCATCCCTCTCGATCCCTCTCGATCCCTCTCGCTTTCGCCTTCGCTCCGATTCCGAGGTTAGTCTACCGAAACGCAGCGTTTTGAGGCTTTCGCCGTTGTTTCGCACTTTCCGCGTCGCTTTCGTAATGAAATTAATTTCTGTTATTTTTCTTAGGAACAGGGTTTTCATTTTCACTGTTCCCAGTTTCCGAGCTCAATTTACCTTCCGATTCGCTGCGCGCAAAACGAGTCGTTTTGGATTTTAGCGTCGCGTCATATTCAGGTATCGTCTTGTAGCGTTCGTTCTTTTTTCCCCTTCTTGTTTTCGTGCTGCCCTTGAATTAGAGGAAAATTTCGATCTATTGAATTTATATATTTATATATTAAAATTAAAATTAAAATTCTAAATCGTAATAATCGAGGTTTTAAATGATTTTGTCACGTTAATATTGCTGGAAATTAGAGATAAATACTGTTACTGTTTTTGTCGCGGAAACCCAAAAACTTTTATGGACAGAATCGCACACCGTTTTTGAAAACCCTGAGCTTAATAAATAACGAAAGTATTAAATGCTTTGCTATTTAATTTTGTTTTTTTTCTCTTTGTTCGGGTTATTAATATTGTAATAAATGGCCAGAATTGCAGACCCTTTTTAAAACCTTGGGATTAATAAATAACGAGAGTATTAAATGAATTTATTCTGTAATTTTGTTTTTTCTTTGCTTGGGTTTTTAATTAATATTGTAATAAATGTGTACTGTGTTGTGGTGACTGGATTTGGGGTGTTGGGTTGGTGGGAAGAATGAATTCCGTGTTGTGTGTGTGTGTGTGTGCTTGGCCTTTGTGGGTTTTAAGGGATGGAAATTATGTTGTGATTTTTCGTGTGCAATGATGATCATGTGATAAGTGGTACTGGTTTTTTTTCTTTTTCTTTTTTTTCTATATTTGATTCCTGATTGGGTATTATGGGTAAGCATGATTAATTTCGTACTTAAATGGATTGTGATGGGTTGTTTCTCTTTTGGGTCTGGAAAATTTGTGCTTTCATGGTCCAGAGGAGAGCATCATTAAATACTCGGGATCAGGTTTTGCTGAAGTAGAAACTTTGCAATTGGGTATTCATGTTTTTGCTGATTTACTTTATATAATATGGTGCTTCTAATTAGTTTTGATTTCAATTTAAGTGCTTTTAGCTTTCAAAGTGTCTTCGTAAAGGTTATTTATTGTTTTCTGTCTTGTGTGAATCATTTAATGTCATTCTGCTCGTTTTATCTTGATGTGGTTTGCAGCTCCCCTGTGCAAAAGAAATATCTGAGACTGAAGGAATAAAATGAAATTAAGTGGCTGTGAAAATTGAAAGCAAATTTAGGAGTTTTCTTGGTTTTTACCCTTCTTCACTTTTATAGATTTTAAGGCTTTCCTTTTTGGTTATGAAATATTTGGGCAGAAACTATATAATAAGATGAGACGAATGAATAAAGATATTGAAGATGAGGTGCTTCCCAATGATATGAGCGGGGCACAGTTGAATGATGAGAGTTATGAAGGAAGTGCTGGCGTTGTTCTGAAGAAAGGGCCATGGACATCAACTGAAGATGATATTTTGGTGGATTATGTCAAGAAGCATGGGGAGGGGAACTGGAATGCTGTTCAGAAGCACACAGGGCTATTACGTTGTGGAAAAAGTTGTCGGCTGCGATGGGCTAATCACCTAAGGCCGAATTTAAAGAAAGGTGCGTTTACTGCAGAAGAGGAGCGGTTGATTGCTGAACTTCATGCCAAAATGGGAAACAGATGGGCACGCATGGCAGCACATGTAAGCATATTGTATATAATTTCTCCTTGCCTTACGTATGTAGTTATAGTTTTTTTAAAGGTTTGCTTGAAATCTGTGAATTCTATTTGCTATTAGTGATGTCACTGCTGTTCTGTCTTTCTTTTATTCTATCAAGGAACTTCCACCTGATAACCCTATTTTCCTTTTGACTTATCCCTAAAAATGCAGAACAAGCTAGTTGTTTCTCTTGATGTCATACAAAGACAAATACACACATAAACAAAGAAAACACTTGATTAAATAATCAGTGTTTGGAGAGGTATCTCCAAATAGGTGATAAGCTGACATAGAGGTCTACTCTAACCAATGTGGTAGAACACAGTTTACATATCTTTTGTTAGATTCCCAATGCATAATGTCACTTATTCTTTACAAGTGTTATTTAATTCTGTAATATGTTTGTATGTCAACTTTTACACAATATAGAGTTTTACAATGTCTTTGTAAATTTTTTCTGGATATAATCGTACTGGTTTTGGAAGTTAAACAACCATTATTGTGGATGAAACTTGGGAGACGTTCATTTCAATGCAATTGTAATTTTCTGTGTTTGCAAATGATTTTGTAATTCTATCATATCTACTACTTCAATTGCAAATTAGGTTAGTAATAGTCTTACATACTAGATAACAGAATAGACCATGGTCACTGTTTATGTTTTGGAGTTAGATGGTTGCCTATGTCACATTCTTTTGGATGTTGTGAACTATTTTCCCCTTTGTGCTCCTTGACCAGGAAAACAATTGTCTAATATTATCTTGTCAAAACCAGGAAATGACAATTATATCAATAATAAAGCTTATTCAGTTGATAATAGATAAGTGTGAGCTTCATCATCTATGTGAAGCAACATACCATAATTCATGAGTAATTATCTTAGTACTTTTCAATTAAAACATTTCAAGTATGGCCATCATGCATTGCACACACAATTTTATAATTGTGGCAATCAGTTTCTTCTATAATCAGTTTCTTTTATCTGTTATAGTGGTTAATTTCTTTTGTCTGTAGTTGCCTGGTCGTACAGATAATGAGATAAAAAACTACTGGAATACCCGGATCAAGAGGCATCAACGGGCTGGGTTGCCACTTTATCCTCCAGAAGTGAGTTTGCAAGCTTTGCAAGAGAGTCAGCATAGCCAAAGCTCTGGTGGACTTAATGGTGACAATAAAATGCATCCTGATTTCTTGCAGAAAAACAGTTATGAGATGCATGATGCTATATATGACAGTCTAAAGGATAATCCTGGAATCTTACCTTATGTGCCTGAGCTTTCTGATATTTCTGTTTATGGCAATATGCTGAAAGGTCTTGATTCTTCTCAGTATTGTAGTTTTGTGCCGCCAACATCACCTAAGCATAAGCGTCTTAGAGAGTCAACAATACCATTTGTTGATTCTAGTGATGTGAAAAAAAATGTTATATATCCATTTGATCAAATTCGGGACAACAATTCTGATAAGATTGCACAATCATTTGGAATGCAATCACCCCTTGATCCTGTTCCTTCTCCACACAGCTCAATTTGTTACAGCCATTCACTTTCAAATGGCAATTCCTCTACTTCTAAGCCAACGTATGAGGCTGTGAAGTTGGAGCTCCCTTCACTCCAATATCCAGAACTCGATTTAGGTAGCTGGGGTACATCTCCCCCACCTTCTTTGCTTGAGTCAGTTGATGATTTCTTTCAGTCTCCTACACCAATCAGTACACTGGAGTCAGATTGTTCTTCTCCACAAAATAGTGGCCTGCTGGACGCTTTACTTTATCAGGCAAAGACTCTGAGCAGTTCAAAGAACCATTGTTCTGACAAGAGTTCAAATTCTTCTACTGCAACCCCTGGTGACAGAGCCGACAGCTCTGCTTTGAATGTGTATGAGACAGAATGGGAAGATTATGCTGACCCTGTATCTCCCTTTGGTGCAACTTCAATATTGAATGATTGCCCTGCTCTTAGAGCCAATGCAAATTCATTGGATGAACAGCTACCCATTCAGACCTTTACTGGTTAGTCATTTTCAATGTGTGATATGGAGGATGATTATTGAAAACATCTCACCCTTTTTTACATGTTCACATACTTCTTTGGCTCAATCTGAAATTTCTTAATTATTTTGGAGATTTCATGTTATTTTATGGGTCCCTGAATACTTGTTAATATTTATTTTATATGATACAGTTAGCACATCATTACAAATTCATTTATCAGTTTTAAAGAAAATGCATGTGTTAGGTTTTCTCCTTAATTCCCGTGTTAATTTTGTCAGTTACCAAAGATATATCATTCTTTGTAAAGCTTCTGCTTAATTCATGTGCAGGCAACATTCCGAAATTAGACTCTGTTGATCAGGTTTGGACTCCTAACAGTGAAAATCAAACCATGTCCCTGTTGAATATTACTCGTCCAGACTTCTTGCTTGCTTCAGATTGGCATGATCTAAGTTCTGGGCATGGCAAGAACCAACCCATCACAACTTATGCTCCAAATGCCTTTCTTGGAGATGATTTGGCCACTGACCATAAAAACATGTGACTGCTGGAACGTCTAAGTCAAGTCTTTCGGCTGTGTGTGGGGGTTTGGTTCTTGTGCAACAGCAGCGAATAATATGCATGTTGTCTTTCGGCTGTCTGATCTTGGTCAAGAAAACTTCTATGAGATGTGTGATTTGAAACACCATTACTAAGTAGATTTGTGTTGATTTTTTAAACATGATTGTCCGATGTCAATATTTCCTGGGCTGAAAAAGATTGAGTGTGATTTATAGTACCAAAAAACTGGCAGAGACTCATGATTTCTTAGGACTTTGTCAATTTTTTTTGGGTGTGGCATGTATTGTATACCATCATGAATCTTGTGTACACAAATGCTTTTGCAGACTCCTGATTATATTGTTGAACAACATTGCTGTTGAAACATTGGACTGCATGTAGCTGAATGGATTAAGAATGTCCTAAATTTCTTTGCGTATGTTTTTTGTTTGAACTGTTATTTTTATCATTTATATGATTATTATTAGGCCAAAAGATATTAATGTCAGAAAATTTCTTAAGTTTCATTTTTATTATACTGCATGGCTAACTTGGAAAATGTTTAAAATGGCTACTGGATAACAAAATGGTATAGTGCCGGCTTTAGCCTATAAAACAATAAAATTTTCAAATTGTTCATGGTTAGCTGATGCTGTATAGAAGGACAGAATATGGTTGTTACCTAGCCAACAACAGAATTATGCTCCTATTGTAAAAAAAGAAAACACCATTACCATAGTTGACTTTGGAGGAAATAAAAATTAAAAGAACAATCGACAAAATAATGGAATATTTGCGCCTCATATTTTGCTTGTAAAGTTATTTTTCAATGGAATGAAATGTGTTGGGAATCAAAGATATGTAGAATGTTCAAATACTAAAATTTGTATGATTTTAATGATAACAAAAAATAATAAATATTCATGAGCTAATAACATTTATTGAATTTTCTAAGAAAAATGTGACGAATAATTTTATAGGTACACTTGTTTAACCTCAGACACATGTAAAATGACTTAAAATAACATCCAATGCACTAAAAATATTTTCATCCAAAGCTTTCGTAAATACTTGACATCCAAAACATTGCTAATAAGAAACTACATCCAAAACTCTATTAAAATCCAGTGTGCAATGCACTGTTTAGTCCATCGCTTGCTTTAATAATACTTACATAGATGCTTTATATTATAATAAGTTTTCTTTATCTAAAAGAAAACACGTGTTAAAGACTCTTCTATCCTTACGTTTGTAGTGTTAAGGTTTAATTATTCTTATATTATTCATAATATATATCTGACATTATTTGTTGAAATATTTTTTAATGTTTGAATTTCGACTATTTAATGAAAAATAAGGTCTATTATACATGAACAAATAAGTAATATATTGTTTAAACATTGAGTAGATTTTTAGGAAAGAAAAATCAGGTACCTTTTCTCTCTCGTGTACAAAAGTAGACATTTCAAAGAAAAAATTTGACTAAAATTTTTATATATTTAATGAAAACTTAAACGTAAAGATTGAAACAATCTTCTCTCACAATGGAGATATGGATTCTGGATGTCCATATAAGCAAGATTTAAAGAGAATAAAAGTAATAAACTATCTATCTGTTATTCTCTAGATGAAAACGTCTTGTTGCAAGAAAATTTTTGGATGAAACACTGTGTACTTTAACAGTTTATATTTTGCTTTGCAAAGTTGTTTTTAATTGTGCTAAACTTACTTATCCTCATATAGTGAGTTGGTTCGTTGTGATCTTTCAAACTTTGAATGATTTAGTGTTAAAAAAATATTTGGATTAATAATCTTGGATTGAAATTATTATCAATTATAGTTAGAAGTAACATAAAAAATATTTGTTTGTAACCCTATTGATTAGTGAAACTTTTCTAAAATTGTTTATAAAATATGTGTTCTTCTATTTTTGTTTATCCTCTTATATTTTTTTTTCTTAACCGATTGTTTTATAAATTTGTTTAAACTTCTATTTTGTGAAAAATTTTATAAGCACCCTTACACAGTATATAGCTCCTCTTTTAGTATGTTTTTTGTTCTTTCAAAATGTCATATACTCTAATATGTCGTAGGAGGGAAGTGCAAACTTTAACATAAAAGAGAAGAATAATATAATATTTGCATATCTTAAAGGAATGAAGAGTCATCTATTTATATTATAAAAATTTTGAGTTACAAAACAACATGCTTACACGTCGATATAACATTTTTGTTTTTGCCACATTACATGTTTCTACTAATGTGTCATCCTCTCCCTCCTCCCTCCTCCAATCAGTCACCCGCACTACCGTCTCTCCAGTTAGTACATTATAGTCATTATACCCATACTCGTTGTAACTATCACTAAAAAATTAAATGAATTGTCATTACAATGATATTAAAATTTTTGTAACTTCCATATCTGTAATTAGTGTTACTGGAATTGCACCTATAAACTGAATTGATATTGGATAGACAAGAATAAAAAGTTATAGCCTCCAAACTCATTCTCTGTTGGCTTTGAAACTATGGTCATGAAATAAAGAAAGAACGTAAGGAGGGTTTGAAAATTAGGTAACCTCTTTATAGTTGCACTGAAAATGTCTAGCCTCATCATTGGAGACACTATTCCTGACCTTGAAGTTGAAACTATCCACTGCAGAATCAAGCTCCACCAGTTTTGTGCTCATGGGAAACCATCCTTTTCTTTCACCAAGGTTGTCATTGCCTTTTAAAGATTGTTCTTTCTATATCTGTTTTCTTTCTTTTCATTTATTAGTTTCATGTGTGATGGTTTTTGTTGCTAACTTGCCTTCTCATGCATGCACAATTGTACATGTACGTTAAGGTGATTTCACCCCAGTTTGTACAACTAAGCCTGGCAAGATGACTCAATATTTTAAGGAGTTTTATCACTGAAGAATGAAGCTATTGTTTATTCTGTGATGACTTGCATTCCCACAATAAGTGGATCAAAGACACTGAAGCCTACACTTTGTTCTCCATTTTTCACATGCAGTGCAATCCTGCAATGTTTCTAAATTATAGACAATTGATTATGGCCTTTATCTTTACAATGCATCAAGGTACATTGATTATGGCCTTTGTCCTTACAATGCATCCTGGTGCATCAAGCAGCTCAACATGATTAACCCTGATGAGAAAGACTCCACTTGCAACCTATCTTCAAGGGCTCTTCATATTGTGGCCTAGACAAGAAGGTGCAAGTTTTTCTTTGACTAAATAAATTAATGAAATTGCAGCTTTTTAATTTCCTTTCTTAGTAGTGAGGTTAACATGTTAATTGGTGGGTATTATAGATCAAGCTGAGTTTTCTCTACCCTACAACTACTGGGAGGAACATGGATGAAGTGTTGAGGGTGATTGAATTATTACAAAGGGCTTAAAATTCAATGTTGCTATCCGAACAAACTGGAAGTCAGGGTTCCAGTTGCCTTAACAAAAATCAAATCAAATAATTATTATTTTTACTATGCAAGTGCTTGGTTATCGATTATAGAAATATATTTACCCCTTTCTACACAATCAGTTTAGTCATAGCAATTTCATTTCCTAGCATTTTAGCTTTTGTTGCTGGCCATATTATATAACAAATTAAAATAAAATGACCGTCCTCACTGAGCAAACAGAGCTAACAAGGCCATAAGCTTAGGGAAATAATGAACATTCTCATCAAGTCACCAATGACAAGGCCATAAACTTAGGAAAATAATGGTAGCTTTCCATTGCCCAAACCACCTTCAAAAGCTGGGATTGTAGTCCTTAATATTATTTCATATGGACATTGTTTCAGGTCTCCATTACATTGCACTGTTACATTTTCATAGAATTAGTTCTTCTTAATTTCCATGGATGAGTCAACTATATATAATCAATGCAAGGTGACAGTCAAATAACTAAGGCAATTTTTTTCTCTCTCCAAAAACCAGAGATTATTATGATGAAAGCAAAGGCCAAAGGCAAAAGTCTACAGAAGAATTTTACTAACAACACCACCTAACGAACAAAACTTATGAATTTGTAAGTTAGATTAGTTCCATCAATGTCAAAGATTATATATGTTTTTATATTATCAATTATAACATTTTATATAATAATATTATCAAAATATAAAAAATTTAAACTTATATATGTCATACCCAAGTATTTAGAATGACTTAGGTAATGTGATATGTAGCTAATTTATCGCAGGCTAAGTAGATGAGAGTACGGTAAATTTCTCAGGTAAGTGATTTGCATTTACCTTTAGTCCTTTAGGCTAAATCACGTAGTTTGCTACAAAATTTCTTGCATTTCATACACAAAACTCATCTCCCCTATTATATGAATAATATAAGTAATTCTTTTATTAGGAGAAAAAATAACTGATATATATATACACAGAATTGAATATCACTTAAGATGAGAGAGAAGTATGGAATTTATTTAAAGATAATAGTTCTTAGTTTAACCGCTTTCACCTATTTACATATTTGGGTACTTATACGATGTTCAAATAAGAAGAATTTCACCATAAATCACAATTTTGTATGATTTATTGTTTACCACATAAATCATTTATCACAATTAAATTACCCACGCGAATTTAAATTTAGTTAATTCCTATATTTAAAGTTTCTTGTCTCTCTTCAAAGACGTGTCCCATGAGAATCAAATCGAGGTCCTTCCCATCAGCTTAGCATGTGTTGTCAACTTAACCATACTTATAGGATTTTAATATTATTTAATACTTCCTTAAATAAAATTGCATAATGCATATATATTTTTGAATATAAGTAAATATCAATTATAAGATTTTTTAACTACAAATATCTGATTTATCTTAAATTTAGTGTCTATGATCATTGAGATAATATTAAAATATTTAATAGTTGGATTATTGGAATTTAGAATATACAAAAAGTTATTAAATAAAGTAACTCTACTAAAATAACTTAATTGTCATTTTTTTTTTTGTGAAAATAAGAAAAGAAATGTTCGTAGTAAAGAAGCAAAGTTCAAATTCAACGTCATTTTTCTTGATACATAATTTATTTCAATGTAGGAAACACAATTTCTTTATGGAATGAAGGAACATGACATCATTTATATCTGAAAAGAGGACAGTCTGATCACTGTTTCATTTTTACTTATAAATGAGTACTTGTCTTATTATCTGTTAGACTACTCAAACAAGACCATAATGGTTTAAAATACCCCACCTTGATCATTTGGCCTTTTACCCTTATTCTCATTATTGGACAGATCATCTAAAGGAGGTTCACTTAGCCCTGTGAACATGCTTGATGTACTTGATGAAGTGCTTCCTATTGGAGGAGATGGTGGGGGTCTTAAACAAATTGGGGCATATCCTACATAGATGCTTGCATCTTCACCTTCTAATTCCTTAGAGGTATCTGACATAAGTAAGTCTGACATGTCATAGGATGAATCTGACCTTGCTGGAGAGCAGTCTCTCAGTACAGCACTGCATGTGTTGCCTTCCATTATATGAGTTAAGACAACGACCACCTGCAAACACATATACAACATAAATAGGAAAAATTTAAAAATCATAAGACACTACATGACTATAATACAATGCATAAAACTTAATATAAACTTGGGAGTTTAATTTCTATGTACTGTCAATGTAAAAATATTACACTGTCAATGAATTAGAAATTATCGTTGGTATTTTAAGATAATTATGATAAAATTTTATAAACATATTATACATGATAATTTGTGATTAGATAACATATAAACTATTTACTCTATTTAAATCTAATTGAGAATTGATGTTTTAGAATGAGCATGAATCACATATATAATAGAGTAATTCACTTCATCTAATTATTGGGATATTTTGATCTACGTTGGCATAAATGTTCCAAAACTAAAAATAAAAGAATTATTAATGTAGCTAAGAGTATTCAAAGTATCCAAAGACTGTCCAACTAACTCCATGTTCATGGAGAAACTCATTGATTTAGACTTACTGTATCCATTGATAATCGCATCTGAGGATCCCTGCTAAGACATTTTTCTGCTAGACGAATCATCCAAAAGAGCTGATGGCAATCATGATTCTCCATCATCCTTTCATCAATTAGATCTGGATAGTTCCTTTCTTTCAGTAGTGGCCTAGCCTGAAAAAAAGCTAGAGGTTGGTAATTGAAAGGAACTTGAAAATTGTAATTAAGTATGAAAGTGCCACGTCAAGTTGCAATAGGCTATCAGAAATTTTATTTTATCATGAATTTTTATATGGTAAAACCATTCATTCCCATATTACATATTGCATTTCATTTTTAATCCCCACATATGATATAATACCTCCTCTTAGAAGTTAAAGAATGAATAATAATGCAATGGAAACTAGTGCACTGTTTAGTATCTATAATAGGACATTGATTGCATAATCCTCAAAGTATCAACATAATACTCATTAATTGCATGAAAAATGTTGTGAAGAAATTAACAGAAAACATTCAAGATTGCTTGCAAAACCTTTAAGACTATCATGGACTAATGAAACCATGTTCACAAACAAGAAAGATGAAGAAGGAAGGACTCCAGGATTTGAATAGATTATCAAAGGGAAAATAAGAAAACAACAATATTAAATTGAATAAACATGTATGATGCATGTATCCATTAAAATTCCACTCATGATATTTAGATAGAGGAGTTTTAGGGAACACATAATGTTAAAATTCAAAAGAACTTTTACTTAGATTGTTACCCATCCCACAAGACTTTTATCACCAAGCCGTTTGTCTGTAGTCCTCATTCCAGTTATTAGCTGAAGAAGAACCACACCAAAAGAATACACATCTGTCTTGGTTGACATTTTTCCAGATTCTGCATATTCTGGTGCCAAATACCCTATAGTTCCAACGACATCTGTGGAGTATAAGGAGTCCGTTTGTTCAGTTCTAGCCAGACCAAAATCTCCAAGCTGATATATAGATAAAAAAAACTTGTTATTCAATGTTGCAGAAGGAATTATATATAGTTTATTAACTGTGCAATTCATGGAAGGAGCTTATAGCCTGACCATTTATCAAACTTTTCAAGTTCATTCTAGGTGGTAATAAAATATGTTAGTTATAAAACTATCGTCCATAATTAAATTGAAATAATTGTAAGTTTCATATTAGCATTCTATACAAGTAATGTGAAGCATCACTATGAGTTCTCTACGTTTCAATAGCATATATGATTTATAAAATTGGCGAGTCTATGGTATTTACAAATGCAATTACTATTCTCTAAAGCTATGTACTTTATTACCCTTGCTTCATAATCATGTGTGACAAGGATGTTACTGGGTCTCATATCTCTGTGTATTATGTTGTTCTGGTGCAAGTACAATAAGCCTTTTGCAGCTCCAATTGCTACTTTGATCCTTTCTGCCCAGCTAAGAGGTTTGCGTGAGTGTTCTGCATCATTGTAGTCTTAGTTAGTCTCCCCTATCTGTAATAATCACATTAGAAGATTCATGCAGTCATTTTTATTCATTTTCATACTTCATGGTAATACCTATTTCTAATACCAATTTTCTCTTACGTGATAAATGTTGGTCAAGTGAGCCATTGCAAACAAATTCATACACAAGAAGCCTGTTACTTCCTTCTGAACAAGATCCACGCAGCATGACAACATTCTCATGTATTGCTCTTCTGAGTGCATTAACTTCAGATTTGAATTCCTTCTCTCCTTGGAGGTTTGCACACTTATGTTGCTTAACAGCAACCTTGAGTCCTCCTTGCAGCACTCCTTTGTAGACAGAACCAAATCCACCTTCAGACAAGTAGTTCTTCGGTGAAAATCCTTGTGTGGCATCATGCAGCTCTGTGTATGTGAATTCTTTCATCACTTCAAATTTTGGTCTTCTGTTCTCGCATACTGAGCATATAGAATTTTTAAATTGTTCAACTATTTGATATGCTTCATGGCTGTTGCTATGTTCCACTGGTGTCTCTATGTGATACAATTCAGAATGATTAGCCTTTTGAGTATCAGGAGTGGGTAATAGACAATACCCTCTTTCCATGTCTTGTTCACTATTTTCAGGGATTTGTTTTATTTGAGAATAAATTTGGGGGCACATAACCTTAACAAGAGAAGGAATTGAAGAACTGGAATTGGAGCGAAAAATCGCATTTGCCACTTGATGTATTCTTGGTGGAGATTTAGAATTAGAACCTGTTTCACACACCATTGCATCAACTTTGAAATATCCTTGAAGTCTTCTTAAATGATTTGAAAGATTTTGGACACACTAAAAAAGAAATAAAATTGTACACGTTCTCAACCAAATAAATGAGTCTTCTGCCTTACAAATCTTAATAAAAGGGTTACTTCTTCGGTTTTTGGTCATGGAATTGAATAATGCGTGTTAGGACTGATGCTTTGACTCTAAAGTTCTCTATCAATCAAGATTTTATGAAAACAAGGGTGAGGGATGATGACTACTAGCAAAACACCATTAGTACGTTATTCAGAAATCAAAGATTTTGAGATGAAATATATTTGTTCAGTTCCTTACTTCTTACAAAATTTGCATTGGCATTACCTCTATCATACAGCTGTATTTCCCTTGGTCCTCTCAAGTGTTGAAAAGTGTTGTCACGTTTCGTTATTAGCAAAGCACAAGAGAGGCTCTGCTTGAAATCCTTCTTATATTTCTTCATCTGTCTGCATATCAACAATGCCAGACACAAAGCAACGAAGTTTCCAAATGTTATTATGTCTTGTGACATTTTACATTTTGTAAGAAGCACTAAAAATTCATCATATTTATGCCACAGAAACAATTATCCAAAACCATGAGCTGCTTAGGGATGATATTTATATGGTTTTGATCCCAACAGAATAAATGGACTATATAATTTGTATACTTTCTTTTTGAAAGTAATAGAATGATGAGGAGTTGGATAGTTTCTCTTGAAAAGTACTTTCACAATCATGAACTCTTTTTGTGGTAAGTTATATTTTCATTCATGTTTAGAGGGTAAGAAGAAGAGGCCTTTCTCATAAATTTTCTTAGATTGGGATATAAAGAAAATACAACACAGAAATTTGAAAGAATATGACTAACCTATCAAGTATCACAGATGTTGGCTTCAAACGGATGGCAGCATTTACAGCAACCTCTGGAAAATTGCCTCGAAGAAATTCTATCCGGAACTGGATCTGAGTAATTTCCTTCATATAAGGATTCTATTAGACAATTTATCAAGATCTAGACAACCTAAAATATTAAATAATAGAATCTACTAGATTTCATTACTGAAGCTACATGGATTGCTCTTCTAAATGCAAGTTAATCTAACCCTGTCTGCTTCACACTGCTCAGAGATTTCCTTTATGCTTGCATTATTAAGGAGCTCTTCTTTCTTCTTGACAACCTCTTCCTCAACAATTTTATGATCGGTCTCAAATATTCCACCTGAACACAAGAAGGCCAACCCCATCCATAAGAAATTTATGAGGAAAATAAATTAAGTACTATATCTATAATCTTAATTACCTCTCTAGTCTGAAATTTGTGAACAAAAAAACGTTATAAATCAGAAAATGGGTAGCCAGTATAATTAAAGAAAACAAGACTTTATTACAATTCAAGCTCAACCGCATTTCTCGCTATGATATATATATAGCCACTTTACATGAAAGGGATATGGCACATCTCATGCAGTAATTGTTCCTATATCATAGTTAAGTTGATCTTTCTGATGTGAGTGAAGTCACCAAGGTTTGAAATGGCGGCCATGGTTTCTTCATGATCTTTGATGTTGCAAGAAATTGCTGATAAATACGGCTGATGTGCCAAAATTACAGTCGTAGAGACCCCAAAATACTTGATGTTGTGGCTGAAATCGCGGTCATGGACCTTTTCTTGAAAGAATACACAACTTCAAAATGAATTATCAAGAAGGAAATGAACAAAGCATGGAATACTTACGGAATCTGGCAGGTGAAATGAAGGGAATCCTGCTGGGACTATTAGCATGGCGAAGAATTACAAGAAGTACAAGCTTGTCTCCACTTCCAAGTGAATATCCCTGCAGGACCACTTTAATGGCACTTGTATTGAAGTCTCTTGATGCATAATGGATCACCACAATACTCACTGGTTCTTCAGACATGATCTACAGTCTTGTTTAAGTTCACCTCAACTTTCAATTCAATATGTTGCTTCAAAGTTTGAAAACACTTTTCAGTGCTGCAATAGGATTTGTTACTTTATCTGTTTTTCCTGGAAATTGCTGTCATGTAATTAGAAGCCAAAAGCATCTAGTGAAAGAAGAATTGTGAAGTTAAAATAATTGGACAGTTATGAAGATTCATTAGAATATGAATAATATTAACTAGTGAAAGAAGAATAAAGAAAATGAAGAGATTCAGGAACAAAGTATCTAGGCTAGAAACAAGGGACAAAATGTGGATTTAGAAAGAAAACAAATAGGAATGAACTCTCAAAATCAGAACAATGTCAGTGACCAGTAATGCTTACTTTGAATGATACTGAATCCAAGAGCGCATCTAATTGGAATGGTCATCAATCTTTTAAATGGTATGGGAGGAGAACATTATCAACAATTTTATGCAATATTTTATAAGAATTATACTTATATTGTTTTGCCACACTTTTTTTATCAATGTTTTAAAAATTGAAGTACTAGTTAAACAAGTGAAAGTACTAGTTAAGTTTATAGTTTTTTTTAATATAATATAATATTTTAAGCAATAAAATAATATAAAATTATAAGAAATCAAGATGTAAAAAGTTGTAAATGAATATTAACAAATTAACACTTTTTTAATCTTTCCTTTTAGTTTTATAATTTTTAAATATTATAAGGGTGATTTTTATCACTATGTTAATTATGCACGTGAAACTAAAAAGTGACTATTATGTTTTTTGCAATTTTTAGTCATCATTATATTAAATTGATTGATAATCTTAATTCTAAACTGACGGAAGTACCCAATTGATCAAAATTTAAAAGACAAAGGATTGAATTGAATTTTGAAACAACAAAAGGATCAAATTGAATATAAAAAAATAATGACCATAAATATAATTTAACCTATAAATAACTAAAATACATATTTTATAAGATAAATAAATAATTGTTAAAATAATGTATATTTATGTGTAATACTTAAATACATGTTTTTATTTTTCTTAAAAATATTTTAGATTAAATTAAAAATAGAAATGGAAAATTTTGAAGAATACCCATGCAAGTCAGTTTTCTAGACCATTTTTTATTATTTATTTTTACCAGTTCCAGACTAGTTTGATCAATTTTCACTGTTGAACGAAAATTTTAAAATTAACAGATTAGTCACTAGATCAATTCCAATCGGACAGATCAAATTGGTCACTCTAATCTAATTTTTAAATTTATGCCTTTTACAACATTATTTTGTTGTTTATATTCCTCTTTATAACATTAACAATTTTATCTAATACTCCTTTCTCTTTTCTTGTTATCTCTCTTTTATTGTATAAATATACTATAAAAATTAACAAATACAATTTCTGTTTTTATTTACTTTATTGTGTGTTAATCCAACTTTAATTTAATTAGATATATAATTTAGCCTCGATATACATGATGTATGCTATTTTATAGTTTTTTTTTAAATATCCAGATAAATTAATTCTTAAAGAGACCAACATATTTATAACAAGTTGATAAAATTTTAAGTAACTTAAAATAAAACAAATCAGTTCTATTAACATTAAATAATGAATATCACATTTAATATTATATAATTAATTTTATCTTTTATTTATTTATTGTCATTATTATAAATATGTATTTCAAAATATTCTTCTAAAATTAAAAGAAACAATAAAAATTGTCACAGTTTTAAACATAAACAAATATATTATTCTAATGGCTGGAAATAACAAAAATAACATTTTTAAGAACTAAATTATATATTTACTGGTTTAAATTTAATTTGTTACTCCGTCAACTTTTTATGTTATTACTTACTAATGTATTGACACATTATTAAAAATAATTAGACTTTTTAAATAATGAATCTAATTAATGATAGTAATACCTAAACATTTTTTATATACTTAAGCAGTAACTAATAAAAACTATACTTAATTAAGCAGTTCGTAATTAATTATACCGTATAATGTGGGAAAGCTCTTAGCAGGACTTTATAGGTATTTCATTAGTTTTTTGTTATGGGTTAATCCCTCCAGTACAATAGAATAAACAATAATTAACTATGTATTGCATCTAGTGTCCAACAACGTTTTAAAATGCTTCAACAAAAGCAATCTCATTTATTATGGGAAAAGTGTTAGGGATTAAGATAATTTCTATTGGTGTATAATTTTTGTGTAATAGATAACCATACTATATATTAGTATAAATTCATAATTTTATAATAAAAGTTAATTAATTTAGCAGACAAAGTTCATATCAATGAAGATAATTCAATATCAAAATTTTAGAAAATGAAATTATTTTATAATGTTTCTAGCTATTTGTTTACTAAGAAAGTAACATGCAAATGAGACACAACGGTCTTTTATAGTAGTATGCATACAGAAAACAACTTTTGTGCTTTCATTTAGACATTTCTTTAAAAGAAAATGAATATTGTTTAATTTAACAGTAAAAAATACTGATAAGAAATTAACAGTAAAATAACATCACTTTTTTTTTCTTTCAAACACAGAAAAAATATTTGCAAGTTAGTCAGTCTGAATAAAAGTAACTAAACTATTGAAAAATGCTACCAATTTACTCGTATTAGTATTGGTTACCCCTTTATTTTATTTTATTTTATTTACTTTTATGACAAATTGTAGTTTCTCTTTTGTCTTGATTCCATAATTTCAAAAGACTACAATGAGACCGTACGAAAATATATATATTTAATGAATCATTCCATTCATAAAATAATGGTTCATTTTTCTTGACTATACCGATAAAAATAGTAAAATGAAGACAAGATAGCAAGAATACTTCCACTTTTAAGATAAAGGTTCACTTCGTTCATCACACAGCGAAAGGATCAGAAATGCACAAATGTGAGGATAAAAACTATAAAATGCATATAGGTTGATCCATCACCTATTCTTCCCATTACCCCTTTTAACGATTACTACAAAAACATTAAAAAAATGTGTGTTGATGGATGAACACTCCTCAAAGGATAGCAGAAATGGAAAAAGTGATGAACTTAGTCTCTTTTCTAAGTGATATTCATTTATATTGAATATGTCGAACACAAAACACTATGTCCTTTCACTTGGCTGTAAGAAAACAATTAGACACAGATGAGCTCGCCCTCCGATCTCCCTCAGCTTTCATTCTCTACTTGTGTAAAAAAAAAAAAAATGAGAATTTTTGTTTGCATTTAAATTATATTTAAATAATTAAAATTAAATAATAAATGTACATGATTTTTTTAAATAATTATATAATTACTAACTAATTTTTATGATCTTAATCATTCATGGTTATATAGCTATTTTTTAAGTAATAAATTTATAGTTTTTATTACTTATATTCATTTGATACACCTCTTACGTATATAACTAGTATGGTGGTGTCTTTGCATGAGCACAGGTTGCTATATACTTTATTTTTTATGTTATTTAACTATTAATTTTATATAAATATTTTGATAATCATTTCGTTACATTATATGAATGGAGTTACTTATTGTATGAAATATTTGTATTATTTTTTATTGACTAAAAATAATTAAATAGGAATAAAAGATTATTTTGGTACATTATAATTTTATATTTTGATTCTTTATGTTTTCAAATTTTTATTTTGATTTTTTTAATGGCCAATTTCAGTCCTTTTCATCAACTTTAAAAATGCTAGCAAAGGTAAGGATTTGTACACCTTTATGTTGAACATCTTGTTTTAAAGGTTGAAATTCTTAATTGTCTTTCAAGTTGTTTCGGTGATGATCAAGCTACTGCTTTTGATGTTCCTATAGAAAAATGTTGGCACTAGTGTAGAAGAAGAAGCAAACGGTGAACATCTAGTGGGTTTACTCTATTTTAGGATAGATAGTTTTTTTAACGTTATTGATTTATTTGACCTATTTATTCCTTGTTATGCATTGTGTTGTGTGATGATGAATAATTTATTAAGCAATTGTTTTCTTTATTTTTTTGTTGTAGTCATGTCTCATCGATATCCTTTAATTTGTATTCAAATAAAGAATCTATGTATTTGTTTCAAATGCAATAAATTTAATTATATGTATTTTATTATGTTATATTAGTGAGTAAACTTGCTACCAATTATAAGTGTTTGTCTTATATTGGTGATCAAATTTGAGGACAACTACTTAATTAGTGCTTTTTGCCTTTTATAAAGTACCTCTTTCTTTGCGTTCCCTAAGCTTTATACTCATATGCCAATGCCAAAATTTGTTTGTTAATATTCAATTGAAGATAGGCTAATGTGGTATTTGAAAATAGAGGACATCCAGATAGTGGTGAGAATGTAAGTGGTCCTAATAAAGTTGAATACGATATTGCACAACCTGACGTAAAAGTGGACTAACAACAAGATAATAATCGAAGTGTTACAAATCAAATTGAATAACCTGATTTGGTCAGAACTAAACAACCAAATATTTCAACTCAACAATGTGAAATTTCAATTAAACAATCTCAACCACTACTAGTATACGGACCAAAAAGGAAAACTAATCAACCAAAGTTGACAAAGCCTAGTCGAACTTAATCAAAGGTGTAGAGGAAAACAACCAATACTAATGGAAGATTGTTGGTTTATGCACTAGATATTTAATATTGAGGTTCATCATTATGGAAACCTATAGTGTCACACATATATAATAGATTAAAGGAAAAAAAGAAATATTAAATATAACTACAAAATATCTTTTAGTTTGGGCTTATAATGTACAAAACCATTAAAGGAGAGTATAAAAGATGAGAAACATGCATCATCTTTCTCATGGTCAGACTCTTAACATAAGAGCTTGATAATACTAGGTTAAAGTGTTAAGAACTTCTATATATAGGTAATGCCTAAGATATTGAAGAACATACCACTGTTGTTGTATACTACACTTAATGTGTGCGAGAAACCCCAATCGTCAAAGACCTTTAAGCATACAACATCTAGCACTACTTTCTTTTTCTCAATTGTGAGATAATAGAGGAATATGTTCTTATAGACTTCATAGAGGTCCAATCACCATTATTGAATTACATGATTTGTTGAAAATCAATGTTCATCACACTACAAGAGGTAACATAGTAAACATAGTTTATTCTTTTTCGCATAGATTCAATGATGGATACATTTTTGTCATGATTGTTTTGATTTGTATTACCCAACAAATAGTAAGCTATTCTTGAATCATCACCCATTTGATTGTAAATTTAAAGATCTCAAACATCATGTTCATAAAGGAAAATCATCAAGTGAGGTGGATCTTGATCTTGGAAGCATCATAAAGGGCATACATGGACGCAAATACACGACTCTTCTTTTTCTTCTTTTGTGATCTATATTTGTACAATACTGATTAACTAAAATGTTTTATGATATTTAGCTTTATAAGAGTTATATAAATGTATAGTTGTGTATAAGTGTTGAGTCTTTGAGGTTATATTTGTTGATAACATGTTGTAATGCCATAAATCACATGTTGTACTAGATCAATTTTACAATACATGGATTGTGTTTTTTTTAGTTATGAAATATGAAAATTGTTGGTTTTAGATATGTGAAAAAGTTTACCTATATTTTCATAAGAAAATTAATTCAAGGAGTTTTATTAAATATAAAACCAAGTTTTACTTAGTATCTGTTATCTAGTTTGCATGTAGTGACGATGGATTGTTACAAGAAACAACCCTAAATAAGCATTAATCAAAATTTATATATCATATACCATACAACCCTCTAAATAATAATGAAAATCTTCAGAAGAGTCCTCCTTAAAATTTGAAAATATGAATATTGGACTGAGTTTCAAACCACAAACAAACTAAGTAACAAATCCCTTGCATTGGGTGTTGTAAGGAGCACCCTTTAATGGCAACTTGAAGTTTGGTGACATCCACCCACTTGGTCCTTAGAGTGTTGACATGCATATTCTTCCTCATTGTCTACTCAACGAAGGCAACAAACACGAACAAAACAATGGGAAAAGACAATACAGAACAAAACAATGGGAAAAGACAATACAAAAGATATAATAAGGTGAGAATTCGAACATAAGTACTACATAAGTACAAGTGGAAATACATATGAAAGAAATTATTTCTTTGATTTTTGGTCATGGAATTGAATAATGTGTTATTAGTAGATGCTTTGACTCTAAAGTTCCACAATTATCATGATGTTATTAAAACATGGGTGAAAGATGTTAACTAATAACAAAAGAACATCAATACAAAATTTGGAAATCAAGACAAATTATGAGCTTGTTAGGATAAACTTCTCCATAAGTAGTTATAAAATAAGAAAATAACCAAAAAATTTAAATAATTTTTTTCATAAATTAAAATTAACTCATGCATATTTTTTAGAGAAACTTATTTAATTTTTTTTATTTTCTTCTCCTTTACATTCATATAGAGATGTTTATCCAACATACCTTATACTAGTTTAGTTCCTTACATCTTATACAACTTGCAATGCCATGGCCTCTATCACACATATGTACATATGTTTCCCTTGGCCCTCTCAAGTGTAGCATAGTGTTGTCACACTTCATTATTAGCAAAGCACAAGAGAGACTTTGCTTGAAATCTTTCTTATATTTCTTCATCTTTCTGCACATCAATCAATTTAGACAAAAAGCAAGGAAGTTTGCTTATCATTTTATGTTTTTTTTTTCTTTTACATTTTACAATTTTAAACTTCTCATCCATTTTCTTAGATTGGGAAATAAAGAAAATTATTAGATATGTGTCTTAAATACTAACAAAAAAATTTAAATTTAAATAAGTCAATTAGTAAAAATATGAATATTTTATTAGATTATTAGTAGATTAATTAGCTTTAAATTTTATTATTCAGTTATTAGTAATAACTGTTAAAATTATGAAATATATTTTTTTTCAATTTTTTTTATATTTAAATACAAGTTAAATTCAATATAATTATACATTTTTATAATATAAAACAAAGTTATATTATTTTTTTTGTTAAATTATTCTTCTTTTATCCTAAAACCAAAACCAACAAAAGTATAACATAGAAATTTGAAAGAGTGTGACTGACCTATCAAGTATGACTGATGTTGCCTCCAAACGGATGGCAGCATTTACAGCAACCTCTGGTAAATTGCCTTGAAGAAATTCTATCCTCAACTGGATCTGAGTAATTTCATTCATAAAAGGATTCTATTAAACAATTTATCAAGATCTGGACAAGCCAAATATTAAATAGTAGAATTATGATTTTACTACCGACTTCCTTTTGTGAAATTGACTGCTATTCCATAATCTATATACGTATAATGATGGATTAACAGATAATCATGTTTCAGAAATTTGATCTCCAAGTGTCATGTGTATGGAAGAGTATTTGCAAAATATTAATTCATTAAATGAATTTTAGTACCTTTCGAAGAATTAATCTTTGACTTTTGACTTGGAGATACCCCAAGTTTACCAATAAAAAAAAATCTGCTGCGTAGATTGCTCTTCTAGATGCAAGTTAATGTCTAACCTTGTCTGCTTCACACTGCTCAAAGATTTCCCTGATGCTTGCATTACTATGAAGCATTTCTTTCATCTTGGCAACCTCATCCTCAAGAATTTTGTGATCAGTGTCAAATAATCCACCTGATAACAAGAAGGCCAATGTATCCATAAGAAATTTATGAGGAACACTAGAGTACTATATCTGTAATATTAATTACCTCTCAAGGCTGAAGTATGTGAACAAAAAAAAAAAAAAAGAAATCAGAAAAAGTGTAGCCAATATAATTAAAAAAAAAAGAAAAGACAGATAGCCACTATACAGGAAAAAGTTATGGTTCAAACAAAGGTTAGGGCACATGTTATGCAATAATTGTCCCTATCATAGTTAACTTGATCTTTCTGATCATGTTAGTGATGTGATTAGAATGAGAATACACAACATCAAAATGAATTATCAAGAAGGAAAAAAACCAAGCATTGAACACTCACGCAATCTGGCAGGTGCAATGAAGCAAGGACTGTTAACATGGCCAACAATTACAAGAAGTGCAAGCTTGTCTCCGCACCCAAGTGAATATCCCTGCAAGACCACTTTTATGGCACTTGCATTGAAGTCTCTTGATGCACAATGGAGCACCACAATACTTAGTGGTTCTTCAGACATGATCTTCACTTTTGTTTAAGTTCACCTCAATTTACAGTTTATGTTGCTTCAAAGTTTAAAAACACTTCATATGATTTTTAGTGCCGTAATATGATTTGTTGCTTTGTCTTTTTTTCTCCTGGAAATTGATGTCATATATTTAGAAGCCAAAAGCTACCAGCTGCAAAGCTAATATAGGACAGCTATGAAGACTCATTGGAATATATGAATAATAATGATAAATAGTGAAAGAAGAGAAAGAAGAATAACATTGAGAGTGACCTTCTCCGTTGCTAGTTAGGTACACAATATTAGTCTTGATTCTCTCTAATTCATGATAGAACATGTTATAACACATATCTATACGATTATTTCAATCTACATAGGTTATAAATTTCCTTCATTTTTTATATGTACCAATTACTAAATTTATTTAATGCCAAAGATATAAAACTTTAAAATGAAATTGCTTAATTTGAATTAAGATAAATATGACTATATATTGATAGAGTAAAGTAATTTATACTGTTTTTTAATCATAAATTATTATGTATGATAAATTTATTAATTTTTATAATATTTTTTAAAAAAATATAACAATTATCTACAATTAGATGATAATATAAAATTATTTTATATTATTAGTGTATAGTTATTAGACTCTTTAAATTAAAATTTCTTTCAAATTTTGTTGTGGCTTTTTTTTTTAAAAGATTATGTCTCTTGATAATAATTAATGGTCTTACATCTAGTGTTCCATTTTGATAAAATTAATTTCTAAACTAGTTAAAAAGTTAAAAATTTATAAGTTAATTGATTGAATTAAAAATGTTTGATAAAATTAATTGATAAGATAACAGATAAATATAAAATGATATAAAAAAATATAATTAATTATTTGATTAAATTTTTTTAATTAAATTAATAAGAATAAAAATAAAAAATAAAACTAATAACTAATAAGTTAGCTTTAATCATATTTTGTCGTATTATATTTAGGGACTATTTTAATATAGACTTATGTTAATTTCACTAAAAACAAGCTAATTTATTAATGGAAAAAATGTCAGGGAGATAATTTCTCTTTGTAAAACTCGTTTGACATAAATTATTTGTTATTAAAATATTCACACACACGCAAACGAAGATTAACTGTTCAATTTATTAGGTTAAATTTATATAAACGGACTAATACAATGCCAAATTATTAGTAAATGATATTCTTTATAATGTTTTTGCTGAGAGTTTTTACTAATATGTTAGCAAATAGACACCATCAGTTTTTTTTTTTTATCTTAGTAAAAAACATATTTATTTTTTCATAAAAGAAAATAACTTTTGTGTTGTCATTTATAAAACTTTTCATGAAATTTTTGTGATGATAAACATTTATCTAAAAGAAAATGAACAATAGTAAAATATGTTAAAATTAAATAAGATTTTGATCTCTAAAAATTAATCTTAATTTGATTTTAGTCCTTAAAAAATTATATTTTTTATTTTTAAAATTTTTAAAAATTTTAAAATACTAAAATTTAATCATTTTTTAATTTTATTAAAAATTTGCATTATTTCGTGATCTGATAAGCTTACATTAATAAAATGAAAGAGTTAAAGAAATGACAACACTTAACAAAA
>JAMLFT010001764.1:0-28872 GCA_026544285.1 Pachyrhizus erosus
AGTAATTTATTTTAAAAATGAAAAAATATTAAACTAATTCAAACTTACTTTTATATATATATTAAGGTTAAAATGACTTGTTTAAAATTAATATTATAAAAATTTATTATGCTAAAATCTAAAACAGAATAATGAGCACTGTAATTTCTTTAACACAGTTTTCTCTCACCACAAATAGCTCCCGTGACCCAATAGTTACATTTGTGGCCCATTCTTATTTATCAACCTTGATATTCATACGATAATTTATTTATTTTTTCTTACGTACTGTTATAAAACAACATCTTATATATATGTATATATATTTATTTATTTATTTATCACTTTCTTCGTTAATGTTACATTTTATATCCAGACTCTAAAAGGTTGCGAAAACAATTAATACCAAAATACCAATAAATCATTTTCCTTATTTATTGGTTGTTTATAAAGACAAAATGTGTTCGATTACGCCATTTCTTCCACAACTCTTATAAATTTTGTTAGAATCTATATAAAAAAAATCTTTTCATATTTATCACATTATAAAATCAATAAGAGTTTTTACAGTGTGAGTGCTGTTATAAGTCGCTTAATTCTAAATAATGTATAATTTTTTATTGAAGCAGATTATATAATGTTACTTATATAAGTATTGTTGTTTATATAAATAACATTACTTAACTGAATTTATTTATTAAAAAAATATACTTTTCATATATGGTAAAATTTATAAAATTAAATTAAATATATTTTTTAATAATTTTAATATTAAAATAAATTTTTAAATCTATATTACATTATAAAACTAGTGCTATAGAATAGCAACATATTTTATACGAAGGAATGCAAGTCTAATTGTTTGTCAGTTATTGGATAATTATTAATTTAAAAAAGTAAGAAAACTAGAAATTTGACACAATCATAGGTGGTTACTTTTTTTAGTTTTCGTGTGACACGAATTCATCCTGTCTACAATTTCATTATAAAATATCTCAAATTATTCTATAAATTAAATATTTTTATTTCATCATTGATTCTTAAAATTAGTTGTCATATTTAGAAAAAAAAAACCATTATTTTTTATACGCGTGCTAAATAAAATAAAAATTTAGTAATCTATAATGTCCTATCCAGTTTAGATAATTATTTTCCATAAAAGATATCTATAGGTATAAACTAAAAATTTTCTATAGTAGAGATCAACAGAATTATCTAGCTTGTAGGTGTTGGAAGTTTTTACATGGCCTTTCTTGATTATTAAGGTGTGATTTACATATATATTTTGTACATATCACAGTTGTATTCAAGAAAGGACAATATTTTTGGAATTGTATAAGATTATGCGATAAAATTCTGAATTCGAATTTTTCTAGCATTGAAAAGTGAAACTTGATTTATATGTTTGTCTAACTTTACGTCCATTAGTTTGAAAAAGGAATTTTTAACAAATTAAACGAAAATTACATCCCATCTGTCTATCAGAGAAGAGGGTGCAAGTAATTAACCTTTTGTTGTTGGGCTGTCACTCAGATACTGAAGTTTGTCGAATTGAATCTGACTTTGACTATTCAAGAAAGTTGAGGTTTCTGTTTTCTAAGTCTTTCGGTCCATGATGTTTCTTGTTTGGTATTTTCCTTTTCTTGTCCACAAGTGTTAAAGTTATATTAGATAGATTTTGAGGATCAAAAATAGAGATTTGGGGAAGGTTAAGACTTGAGAATAGGAGAACATGTTGGGAAGGAAAAGACCCTAATGTTTCTCTTGGTCATGCAACACCTAGCATTCCTATTAGTATTCATCAATATTTACAAAAATGTTCCTTTTCTAAATGCCCATTAATTTGTTGGTAAATATGTCTTTTTCTTTCTTGCAATATTTTATTTTCAAAAATTTACTACTATTTATTTTTATTCTAATGTTTTCTAACTCAACTATTCATGGTAAAATAAATTAAAAGTTTTATATAAAATATTCTTACTACAAAATTCTTTTTTAAAAACATTTGTTATTTTTTATAAACTACAACTATTTTTTAATGAGACAATCTTGTTATGGATAACAAAAATATTTTTTTAAATATTTAACACAACTCAAATTCATTATAACATATTTTATAACTATTAATATTAAAAATTATAAAATTTATTTCATAATTGACTAAATTATCTTTTTGATCTTTTATATTTTTAGTAATTTTTATTTTAATTTTTTATATTTTAAAATTTTCATTTTAATCTTTTAAATTTACAACATTAGCCAAATGATCATTTTGTCACTTTTATACTAACACTATTAATGCTTTTATTTTAAATTAATTAATTTTAATATAATAACTATTAAAAATCATCACAAAATATAAATTAATTATGTTTAAAAAAATCAATTTAAACATTATGAAGATTTTTAACTGTCACTGTAATATTTTAAATTTCTAAAAAAGCTCATCCTCAAATCTCTAATATTCAAACCTAATTTCAGAACCTAAACCCAATATGCAGTAAAATGTCAAAATTTCAAAACAAAATTAATTAACATTTTTTGCAATTACTTGCAACGTGCACATAGAACTTGTGGGTGGAGTGTTCCAAAGCAAACTTAATAATATGCCAAAGTTGGAAATCCCTAATATTTAAATTCAATTTCAAAATCCCCTTCCATACCTAGCCCTTAATCCACAAAAGGTGCTTCAAAATCCACAATGTTCATACAACCCTTCTCATATTGTTGTCTCCATTGACATGCGTTTTCGTTTCTTTCCCCTACTTTTTTCCCCCCCTTATTTGAAGCAAACCAATTTGTTGAATACGGGTGGGAAATTTAGCATTTTATGGTTCATCTTTCTCCTTAAAGCTCAAATAACAATCCTACATATGCCATGGGGTTTAGCTATGGTTATACCCCATTTTTTATTTGCAGATGAGGGTTGGGAAAGATAACGATATCTTTTAGTCGTTTATAATTTCTAAATAAACTGTAGTATAGATTTTTAATCATCACTGTTTTAGAATTAATTAATAAAAAAGATTAAAAATTATCACTATATTAAAATTAATTATTTTAATGAACGCCTCAACATTTTGTAATGTCTGTTAACACTAGCTCAATAAAATGATTAAAATAAGTAACATTCACAACATAAAGGACAAAATAGAAAATTTTAAAATGTGAAAGATTAAAATGATATTTTAGGTTTAATAGTTTATAATTATTTTTTACTATTTTATTTTATGGTGTATGATAAGATACCTGAAACGTTGTTCAGTTATATATAAAATAAATGGTATTCAAATTTAAAGATAAGTGATTCAGGCCTTTGTTCATCCAGTTAAAAAAGATTTTTTTTGCATGTCAAATTTAATCAAAAGTATAATAAACTTGCCTTTTTTTTATTATTTTTCAATCAAATTAGTGGCCAAATTAACGAAATAGATTTCATTAGTTTTATATATATATATTTTCATTTGCAGTTTATATGTAAAATTAATCTTCATTTAAGATAATAAAATTATTTTTGTACAACGGTATGAATAAAATTGAAACTTGTGAGTTATAATGTGATGCGAATAATCCAATTAGGTTCCTCTAAGTAACAAATTAATAGATGGATATTACTCTCTTATAAGAAAAACATTAATTAACATTATGTGTAACATAATAAATTATGTAAGAATCAGAATATCAACTATTACTTTTTTTTCATCAATAACTGAAATTATTTAATTTACTTTTTCTCACTTTAGTTAGAAGAGGCAAAATCCAAAACTAAATCTTGATAGCTTTAAATAATTTGATGACAAACAAGATGGCAAAATTATGTCTTCTATGGATTTCCTTTTAGCAATTGACTCAAAACGAAAAAATCCCTTTTAGCTCTTAACAAATAATTAAACCGTTGTATTTTAAGGTCATAAAGTCAAGCATGGTGTGTGCATAAGAGGGTTATTTTTGTCTGATTGATTGATGGGTGCGAAAATGAAAGCCAAGCCTCGTTAGGCACATGCCAGGAGAGCAAAAGTCTTGGATCGTGGGACATCAATTCAGAAATGTGTTAATTCACTGATGACTGAAGAATCCTTCCTAGGTCACTCAATAAGTTATGCATCTGTGGGTAGAGTTAACATATTATTAATTTAACCCTTGGTTATGAAAAATCACTCTTTATCATTTATAGGTAACTTTAGAGCATTTCTATTTGTATATCTTAGGTCACTCAATAGGTTATGCATCTGTGTGTAGAGTTATCATATTATTAATTTAACCCTTGGTTATGAAAAATCACTCTTTATCATTTATAGGTAACTTTAGAGCATTTCTATTTGTATATCTTAGGTCACTCAATAGGTTATGCATCTGTGTGTAGAGTTATCATATTATTAATTTAACCCTTGGTTATGAAAAATCACTCTTTATCATTTATAGGTAGCTTTAGAGCATTTCTATTTGTATATCTTAGGTTGCTTTTTATAATTAAGGATGGACAATAAAATTGAATTGCACTGTTATAATTGTGTGAACGATCGTTTAACTGTAAAGAATGACAACCTCTTCTAAGAAACTGTAACTTAGGGAAAAGAACAAAGGACATACCCCGTTCTTATAAGTTAATAAACTTCTTGTCATTTATAAAAGAATTGTCATGAACTAAAATGAATTAAACTTTTTGTTATAAGTTGAAATCAACTTATGTAGTTTGATTTAAAAAATAAATGAAAATTTTCTATAAAAGTCAAGTATATAAGTTGATTTTAACTTATTGAAAGAATTAAATTTATATAAAGAAAGTAAATTAATTTTACCTTCTTACATTACAGAATTACCAAAATCCATGGATCTTTGTGAACAAATATTTTTTTTTCCTATAATAAGACAAGTATAAGTACTTGTATTTAAGGTATCTATTGAATAGAATTAAATAATTACCCAAACTATATGTAAGAAAATGATATAAATTTAAAGAAAATATTGTGTAGTTGTTACTATAATTTTAAGTGTCAGTTTTAATCGAGGAAAAGAGAATGTTTAAAGAGTGTGTTCAAGATAAGCTAATGAGTTTATTTAAAATTTTATTTAAATAAATATTTCACTAAGGAAAATGTTGCTTAGTATGAAAAATGTTAAACGAAATCGTATATGAACTAATTATTATGAGTTTTGTTGGTCATTTTGGTTAGGTTTGAATTGATAATAAAAAAAATAATGAATTAGAATATAATAAAACGGAATAGATTAGAATTAAATTAACTTAAAATGTCGTTCTATTATTTGATTAATTTATAATAAAATGTCAGTGTTTATGTTTTTTTCAAGAGAAGAACAATGGTGGAATGAGGTTGACTCAGGAGAGAAAGTGTACAAGAACTATAGTGGCACGGCGTTCAATAATTACATAGAATTTATACAATGAAAGAAAAAAATGTAGTGTGAAAGACGAATGTTCAACTGAAGGCACCAAAGTAAAGCAAGATACAAAGAAAGCGAAAAAAAAGAAGAAAACAATTGGAGCAAACGGTTATAAGGCATATCTAATAAGTTCAAATTAGACATTTTATAAATTACTAGTTTGGTTATATTATCTACACCTCAAAATGGAGGAAAAGAAAATGAGATTAAAGAGTAGAATAAGATCAATAATGTATCAAATTTTCTATCTTTATTATTGTAAAATGAATTAAAAAATATATATTTTTATTTATCCACACCATTTCTTTTTGTTATGTTTTGACATTTTATCATCAATCTAAAATAAAACTTTGAAAACTATTTTTTTAGTTTTTAAATAATTAATAAAAAATGTCCACATGTATTCAATAAGTTTTACATAATATTTTTTCATAAGAAATTGCAACACTCATCAACTAGTTAGTATAAATACCTTATAACATATTTTTAAAACACTTTATATAGTATTTAAGTTTATAAGTTCTTAATTTGTGTTTATATTTTTGTTGTCATTATTGTTGGAATACAAGTGTGTCAATAGAAATTAAAAAGTTAAACAACATATAAGTGAAAAAGACCCACAAATATTAAGATTTTAGATTAAAGGTGATGTCAAATTTACTTGTAAGACATGCTTATAGTTCACTCATAAAATTTTTTTCGATGTTTGCTCTTCGATTTTTCAATAATGGTATCAAAACAAAGTTTAGAAATAATTTTTTGTATTTTTGATATAATAATGGTTAAATTAATTTCTCAAACCTAATTAAAAAACAAATACAAGTTTAGAAACCTAATTAAAAAAAATAAAAAATTATTAAAAATGAAAAAATATTTTTTATTAAAAAAAATTAAAAACCTATTAAAGATTAATAGAATTTTTTGACATTTTTTCCTTAACCTAATAATATTATGACACTTGTTAAATTTGTCAAATAAAAAATCAATTCAAATATGTTAATATTTATTATTATTATTATTATTTTTAAAATTATTAATAACACATTCTTTATTATATTAACTGAAATATCAAATGTTTATATACTAGACTCATTTGATAATTTAAATCTCACTCTTTATTTAATAGGATTAACATAAAATTAATTCAATATATTTTTTTAAAAAAATATATTTTAATATTTAAAAATTAATCTTAATTATTATATTTTAAAAATTTAAAAATTACAATATTATCATATTTTTCTAAAATATTATAGAACTAATTTTTATATCACATGACGATTACATCACATATATTTACACATTACTATCACTATATATACTACATATGACATTTTTTAAAATTATTGATGTTTTAATTGAAAAAAATCATATTAATTAATATTTTTAATTTTTAATGAACGATTGAAATATCAATATAATTTTATCTTTTAATAAATATTGTTATATTGAAATAATTAATAATATATTTATTAAAATAAAAAATATTTTACTATATTTGTCTCATAATAAATTTTATTATCTTAAAACATTTATTTTTTAATTTGTGTGAATTTTTCTAAATATTAGTTATTTTAAAACTGAGAAAGTATCATATAACTGACACGTGTTGACAATGAATGACGTGAAGTCGTAAACAAACAAAATTAAGAGAAACCAAATTGACTGATGTTAAAAAAATGAAAACATGGATTGATGACCATCCGAGCCCAAAAGTGTTCCTTTTTACATCTAACACTTACATCTTGCAAAACCCATACCAAGCCCAACTTTTTAAATCTTTTACTATTCACTTTTGCATATTATCATAAAAAATAGACATTTTTTTTTATAAATAAGTAAGATTCTCTTAACTATAATAATTAATTATTTAAAAATTTATTGTAATAATAGTATACCAACATCTTAATAGTCAATTTAACATCCTATTTTTCTTTTAACAACGTACTAACAAGGTTAGATCTAAGAGAAAGGATTATTTTCTCATAATTAAGTAAACTAAAATTTAATTATTTGTTAAAAAAGAAATATACCTACATTAAATGTCCTAGTATATTTAAAATTATTGCTGTTAAAAGAAAAGAGAAGTAAGAAATGGAAAAATAGAGAAATCCCACTTAAGAATATTAAAAAAACTTCTACAAAGCTATTTTAATTTATGTTATATATGCATGTAACGAAGGCGAAGTTGAAAGCTGTTCCTCATGCAAACCCCCCAACTCAGCATATGAGATGCACGTGTCAACACTCCAACAACAACACATTTCTATATTCTATAAAACAGCACCACCTCTTCTCATTCCACTTCAATCTCACTCACACGTATGTACCGAGTACCAACATTAATCTCTTCCATTACTCAAAAGAATATATAAATATAGATAAAGAGCTTCACCGTCATCTTCTCTACATCATCATCAATGGCTGATGTACGTTCACAACAACCCCAGAATCTGCAAGTCCACAGAACCACAAAACAGCGTTACGAAGGTGGCGGCGTTATGAGCCTCATCCCGGAGATACCCCTTACGGCTTCCCAACTCCTCGCGCTTCTTGCCGGAGTTCCCCTTGCCGGCACGCTGCTCCTCCTCGCCGGAGTTTCGCTCATAGCCAGTCTGGTGGGGCTGGCGCTGGCCACGCCGCTCTTCATCCTGTTCAGCCCGGTGCTGGTCCCCGCCGCCGCCGCCATATCAATGGCCGTGGCCGCAGTGTTGACAGCCGGCGGCTGTGGACTGTTAGGGCTGGTGTCCTTCTCGTGGGTGGTGAACTATGTCCGGAAGATGCCACCGGGGATGACAACGGTGGTGCCGGAGCAGCTCGACGCGGCAAAGCGGCGCGTGGCGGACATGGCGGATTACGTGGGGCAGAAGACGAAGGAGGTCGGCCAAGACATTCAGTCAAGGGCACAGGCACAGGGAACAACCAGGATGGCAGTACATTAATTGAGTTATCGTCAGACGAGAAAATGATTTCAATTTATCGCATATCTGTGACTTGTTGTGAGATATACTAGTAACATGTGTTGTGTATGTGTGAGAGTTAAATCAATTGTGGCGTGGATGTGATTAACCTTTGGTGTGTTTTGGACAATGGAGTTTCATTATGTGTTTCTTGTTTAATCAGTATTAGTGCATTTTCCTTCCGTTTAATTTCTTTATTGCATATTCGACATTGTCTTGGATTTGATAATTACATCTTTTATTGTGTTTAATTAATATGTAACATGACTGATCCATGCCACAGCCACACCAATGTATCGTTCGTTAACTACCGCAGATAAATCAAACAGTGTTGTTACCAAAACATGCAAGTCGTCATTATTTAAACTAGAGACACAGAATTAAAGCCATATATGTTTGATGAATGTTTTTTTTTTTTGTTTTTTTGTGAACAAGGCTAATGAAAAAAAAAGACTAAAAACCTCTAGGGAAATTAATCCCAGAACGCTATTATGTATATGAACCTTAAAAATTATTTAGGTAATTAAGATGACCCCGTGTTTTTCACCATTCTCATGAACACAACAGGTATTGCATCGGCTCCCATAAGAAAGGTTCATACCTTAATTTGCTTGCTTATTTACAATTAATGGATTAAAATTGAAATAGAGAATAAAGAAATAAAAAATTATAAAAAAGCTTCTACTGTAATTTGCTTTGCTAATTTACAATTTTGTAGCCTTTCTTAATGGATTAAGATTGAAACAGGGAAGAAAGAAATAAAAAAATGTAATAAAAATAGAATCAAAAAGATAAAAATTCTGTTTGTTTTAAATTATGTTATTAAAACATTTTTTATTATTTACTTAAGATTTAAGAATTAAAAACAAGGCAAAAATTTACAAATCCTCTCAATTTCATATCGTTTGAGGATAAATTTGCTTTAAGGTGTGTCCTAAGTATTTTTGCAATTATTCCTTTCTATTTCCATTCTAATCAAATTAGCACATAAACTTCATACAGTTTCTGTCATTTCACTCTCTCGTTTCTGAGTTGGTGACTCAGTTGGAAGCAACAAACTCTACCACGAGTTTAGACAATTCAATGCTTGTCGCAATGTCCATTGTTGAGGTTCGTTTTATTCTTCAATTTCTTTCTTTTACCACTCACAGCTCATTACTTTTGTCTTTCTAGGGTTCAGGAACATTCACAAACACTAGTAGAGGCTCTAATTTGATCCAAGATGCTGGCATTGAATGTGGTGCCAGAGTTGATTCTATAGATAGACATGTACAACAAATTATTAAAATCAAATTCTGTTCTATTTTAAAATGAGAATGCTCCAAATTGTTTATCTTGACTATCATGCTTGAATTCTTTATAGTTAATTATGAGGAGAAGTTGTTTGTAAGAGCTTCTGGTGATAGATCTGTCAGACCATATCAACTTGGCCTTGCAGGTCAAAATGCTCAGATGTGCTTGCATAACCTTTTTGGATTTTTTGTTTTTGGTTTAACAATGTTTTATTCTTGTGATATTTTGTCAATGTAAATATGGTTTGGTTCATAAGTTAACATGCACATTGTTTGTGTTGCTGGTTTAGGGTTATGGCAACTAGTTCATCAGGGGTTGACTATATATATATTAGTTTGCAGGTAATACTCTTTCTTTTTCTGTCTCTTGAATGCACTGATAATTAATACTCAAAATATTATTTTAGTAAACACATGCAAGTTCAGTTATGGACATTTAAAATATTAAGTTAAGACATAATCTTTTGAGTAAAAAAATAGCTAAGTTGAATAACCCCTACTCATGTTGTATTGATTTTGATTTCTTTTAAGAGGTGAGAGGACTGATATTCACTGTCATCACTCAATTTTATTTAACCTAGCCATTCCACTTTGAAAAGTGAAAAGTGAAAAGTGAGAAGGGATGACTTTCTTAGACTGTGGCTGTGGCAGTGGCAGTGGCACCTCGAAACTAGGGAAGCATTTCACTGACGTAAGCTGCACAAGGACGCATTCTCTTTCTACTAAACTCATCTAATTAAAGATCACAAACACAAGATGAACATGACATCACCAACAACCGTCACTTTCTCTTGCCTTCTTTGTTTCTCGCATCTCTCATTTAGTTGCCTGGTCAAGATGTTTGCTTCCATTTGTTCAACGGTAAACCCTCTGCAACTTTATACATGTTTTAGTTTTGAATAATCTGCTCCATATTCAGATTCTATGCAGGGTGTAAGAGTTTGTTTGTTCACACAGCGCAGGGTGCATTGCATGTTGCAACAGTAACAATTTAGCTAAATAGTTCTATCAACTTGACATTCTTTTTCTGTCAGCTTAGCCATGTGAATACTGAATAGAAGCTTGTGCCTCAATTCATGTCATATACAAGATATTTAATTTAATTTAAATACTTCATTCCTTTTATATATATATATATATATGCATCCTCTTAACCAAAACACATGAATTTATAAGTTTAGTTAACTTTTATTAGTTCTTATAATTTATGTGATGCTGAGTTTCTTTTTTCCATATGACCTTTGAATCAAAGTGCATGAATTTACATGTTTAGTCAGTTCTTGTCTTTTTCTGAAACACATTAAATTGACATTTTTTATTTCTTGATCATCATTATTTTTTATTTAACTTATTTTATCTATTATTTCTATATGTTAATTCTAAGCTTATTATATGCCCACAAAAAATAAATCTAAGCATTTTTATAAAAATTAATGATGATTTAAAAACAATTTGAATCATCATTAATTTAAATAAAAAAATATTTATATTTTAGTTTATCTAAATATAATAAGCAGTTTAGATATCAAATATTAACAAATAATAAATAAAATAAGTTAAATGAAAAATTAATGATAATTAAGAAGTGAAAATTGTTAATGTGTTTCAGAAATCAACAAAAACTTGCCCAACATGCAAATTCATGCTCTTCGATTCAAAGGTCAAGCTAAAAAAACGGAATATTGCATGTAAATTTTATGAACCAAATAAAAAATGAACTTTTAAATTCATGTCTTTTGGATAAGAAAATAAGTAAAAAAAGGGTGAAATATTTTAGTAACTTTTTATATAAAAATATCGTAACAATGTTATAAAAGTTATTTTTAAAATAATTTTATATTATCATTAAAAATATTTTTTTATTAAGAAATAGGAGTAGATGTCAAGCTAGATACATCAAGTAAAAAAATTCAAATTTAAATAAAAATAGTATTTAATTATATCAATTAAGCAATAAAAAATTATACATATAAATGAAAAAAATTACTTATTTATATTTATAAATTTTAAACAATGCACAATGATAAAAATATTATATCACGTTAACTAAAAAAAGTGTCAAAAATAAATGTTTATCATAATTTTTCTAAAAAAATACTACTAACAAATATTGTTTAAATAAAATTAAGTACATTAATTATTAATTACATATTTATGCATCTCATTTTGTACAAAATATGTTTGAGTTAAAATAAATTATAATTATATATAGTAAAAATAATTTAATTATCTTTTTTTTCTTATAATTGATAAAATTTTATCTTTTGATTCTTATAGTTTATTATATTTCATTTTAATTCTTATAATTGGAATTTTTTTATTCTTTTAATTTTCATCATCAAATGTCACCTAATATTATTTGAGATAAATATTATTATTTATATCTTATGTATTAAATGGTATGAGTCGACACTTGATGATAATAATTAAAAGAATAAAAAATTATATCTATAGAAACTTAAATGAAATGTTTTAAATTATAAAAATTAAAAAAATTATAATAAATTATAAAGACAAATATGATAATCAAAATTAAAAAGTAACTTAATATCATTTTTCATTAAAAAATATAATTCTAAACTTTTATTTTTCTCAATCCTACCCAGCAAACTCTTTGCACTCTCTCACCATTTATTTTCAAATTTTTTTGTGTGCTTTGATCATAATCGTGTCTTCCACCGGGGTGAGCATGAATTAGATTTTTAAGAATCCAATTAAATGGAATTGATTTTAATTTCATATCATTTTATAAAAAAAAACTATTTTAGATCTTTTGAAATCAGTTTTGAACCAAAAATTTCAAAACGAAAACTCATTTTTGGTTTAAATCAATTTTAAAATCAACTTTTTTTTTTTCAAAATCAATTTCAAACTAAAAGTTGGTTTTTAAACTAGTTACAAATAAAAAATCACTTTTTTTTAAACTAGCGAGAAACACAAAATGCAGTGAATCCAAATCTTATAAAATATAAAAAAATCATTAATTTAGTATAAAAAAACCTTTTTCCTAAATTGTCACAGTTCAAGATTCTATATAACGAGTAATGCTTTAAAAAATTACGCACATGATTGAATTCCAAGCCAATAATACTGACAAGGAATCAAATTTCTATTTTAATTAATATGATTCTAAATCCAAGGTTATATATATAGTTTTTTTAAAAAAATATGCTTTTAATTTTTATATTTTTGATCAAATATATTCAAAGTTCTTATATGTTGATATAGATGAATTTTATCTTCAAACTTAAAAAAAAATATAAATTTAACCTAGTTTTTTAAGCTTTTAATTTTAAAATACAATTTTAATAAAAAAAATCTGATTGTTAAAATTGAGGTTGACTTAATTTTTTTTTCTAATTTTAAAACATTATTATCTTAGTTTTAAAAACAATAAAAAAGGTTAATTGTAAATTTTATTCTGAATGTTTTTAAAATTTTTAATAGTAGGATTAATTATACGCAGATGGTAATAATTTATTTAGAGTTTGTTGGGATAATTTGTTTGTAGAACGCTGGTTCCTGTAGTGTGATATTTGTAGTGACTGATGGAGTCTTATGGTCCTCTCTTAGAGAAGACCCGAGTCCCCCAACCGGGGCTCCAAAAGTTGGCCGTAGATTCCATCTTCTCGAAGCTTCGATCAGCGCCCAAACACCTCGACCCGGAATCCGAACCCGGAAGATACGCCATTTCCCACTGCCTCAACTCTCCTTCCCCTCACGTCGTCGACCACTCCGTCCGCCACGTCTGTCGCCTCGCCGCCGACTCTGTCATCGCCATCTCCCTCGCCTCGTTCGAGCTCCAGGCAGCGCTCGAAGGATCCGACCCGAAACTCGTACCCGTATTCGTCAAGGGATTGGGCTTCCTCGTTCGCCACGATTTCCGCAACAACAATGCCTCTTCGCAATTCACTTCTTCCACTCACCCTTTCGTCAGGGTTAGTCACTCACCGCACTTGCAACTTATACCTCTCTTTCTTATTATACTTCCGTGTATTGGTATATTTTGTGTCTGTCTGTTTGGTTCCACGTTAGATTTTTCAGAATTACGTTGAAATACTAACTAACTTGATTTTAAGTAAATTTTACAGATGTTTCGTTCTATGTTCAGAAATTGACTTTGGCTTGTTAAAGTATTTTTTGCAATGGATCACAAATTTTAAACTCAAGTTTACTGCTAACTTGTTTTCATAATAAAAATACCTAAACATAAATCACATCACTTTAAAATCAATTTTGCAAGATCAGTTTAATTCAAAGTCAACTCTGTCATGTCCACCCAAACACACGCTTGTTAGGCTGAAAAATTTAAGAGACAGAAACTCCATTCGAAGCCAAAATGAGTGTGCATTTTTTAATTGAAGAAATTCACTGAGAAGAAAATTGCGAAGCATTTGGAGAGGGTGCACGATACTTGCACGAACTATTTCAAATTATGTAAATAATATTGGTTAGTTAGAAAAAGTTGCATTGTAATGGACTAGAGTGATATTATGTGAATAATGTAAAATTCGTTCAAGCCTGGTTTTAGTTGACGAAGGGGCATAACAAAAACTTTAAGAAATTTGTATAACTTGGTGTGCAAGTAAACTTTTGAGCAAGGTTTTAAAAAAGGTTTGTGACCGTGGTTTTGGTCACAATGTCTAGGTTATTTAGCTCAATGCGACTGCAATTGTGGCTGTATTTGTTCACAATTTCTTGCAATGTTAAGGATTACAATGAAATTTGGTTTTTAACCGTGCTGAATGGCATCGTCTAATCCATGTAGCGGATCTCACCTAGTGGGATAAAGTGTTGTTGTTGTTGTTGTCAAGGATCACGATGAAATTGTGATTACAACCGCAATTTAAAACCTTGCTTCCGAGTCTTGAATGAAGTGTGAATTTTTTTATGTTTGGCAGGTGTTGTTGTGCCGGCTGGAGGTTCAGTCTGAACTCCTGCAGCAGGTGTTGCTGTTTATGTTGCAGAATAAGCAGGTGGGAATGGTGCGAGTTTGTGAGTTTTTAAGGCCATTATTGAATGTATCAATCATAAAATTGTTAGTTTTGGAGTCATCCTCCTCCTCGTTTGGAATGCAACTGGTGTCAGCTATGGTGGCGTTCTGTTGCTCGTTTCCGCACGAGTCTGTGCCTGTTTTTAACTTGCTAATCGAGTGCCTTAAGTATCTTCCAAATGAGAGCTTTGAAGTAAGTGATATTGTGAGAAGAAGCATTGGATGTGTTATTTTAAATTAATTTTTCGATCTGGTTGTTATGTTTTATTCGTGTAGTGATGGGTGGAGTGAAATGATTATATTGTTGCTGTTTTATTTTTGGACCTTCTAAGGATTACAGGAAATTAATATTTGTCATAGAGCATATGGTGGAGGCATACATAGTGGTACTGAAATCTTTGGCTGGAAAGAAATTGGTACGTGCCTTGTAATATTCTGTTCACATTTGCATTTATTACTGTTATGTTGTTGTTTCCTTGATTAATGTAGTTTATGCCGTGCACCTGGCTATTGTATTGTTCTTGATCCTTGTTAGCAGCTGATAACTGAGGCTCAACTATGTACTGTTGAATTTCTGGAAACAATTCTTTGTCTATCCACATGTCTTCAGTGTCACCCTGGTGGTCATGAGCCCATATGTGAACTCTTAAGGCGCTTGTTGTCTGTACAGAAAGATCTTGGGTTACCATGGGTGCCTGGTTTGTCATCAACTATCGTATCGTTATTCACAATCATTGTTCAATCAGAACTTGAACACGAACAAATTTCTACATTGAAACTCCTTCTTTTGATCCTGAGGTGGAAACATGATAATGGTATGTTTTCTATAGCTGTCCCGATCTTGAGGTTTATGCATAATTCAAGTTGAATGCATGTGGCCAAATGTATGATACCGTTTTATTAAAAAATGCAACATTTGTTTTTTGCATTCTCCATTTAGTTCTAAGTCAATCTGTGCTAATAGCATTCATATTTCATAATTTCATGGAAAAGAAGTTTTTGAATTTTTCAGGATGCTGCTTTTGCATACTCTTTCTTTGTCTTATTGCGATGAATTGGGTTCAGGATTTTAGGTGATTAATTTGTTAACTACCTGGCATACCACCTGTACTTGACCCAAGCTTGTCTTCCATAATTCTATAGCAACATTTCTTCCTGGCTCCTTCTGTAAAATGCTCTTGCTCGAATTCATGAAATAATCTCCGTGATTATGCTCATTTGATACTCCCCTTAGTGTCGTCATTTTTATAATTTATTTATTGTAATTATATATTGTTTCCAATGCAGATGCTGCTAACAGCAGATCTAAATTCTCTTTATTTGAAGAGATTTTGTTTCTTCTTCCCGTTGTTAGTCTCATGTCATCTCCTTCCAAATCTGTGAAAGGACTGGCTACTGATTTGCTTCTCCTCTTGGAGAAGCTCCTTGTCAAGATGTTTGTGGCACCAAAAGATAAGCCAATTGTTGAGGGGAGAGTTCATTATCTTAACACGCCAGGAGTTATAGTTATGAGACTTTTGCAACATCTGTGGTATCAGGTTTTTTGTTTGGCTTATCATTTTTTTCTTCTGTTTAAACTGTTGTTTATATTATCTACATAAATGATATTTACTTTTAGATGGAAGTATTAATATGCTGTAGTCCTGAATGAATATATGCAAACTCACAATTTACGAGTTTAAAAAAGGCAGTAAAATAATGTTAATTGTAGCTATTTCTAGTTTTCTACCCTAGCAATAATAGGATTTTAGAAATTCTTTGTCTGTTGTTTCAGGATGGAGAATCTTCATCACCAACTTACCTTCAGAAGTTGGCTTTAAAGGGATTGAGTCAAAGTGAAATAATGCATGATAGACCCACATCTTGGGTTTCTCATTTAAGAGGGTTCTGTTCGTCACTTGTCGACCAACGAAAATCTTCATTACCTCTCTCACATTCTCAGGAAGTATTTTTGAATGGTATAAGCCATTGGCTTTTGTGAAATGGAGTTATAGTTGTGTTAAAGGATGCAAGAGATTGATGTTATCTCAATGTCTGCCTTGCAGAGATGCCCTTGTTACTCAGTGCTGTTCTCAATGTTTTATTGATACATCCATCAAGGGGGGCTGATGCTGTTGATTCTTTGTCTTCCATTGCCATTATGGATCCCAAACTGGGAGTTCCTTTGTTGCTAACAATTATGTTTTACAGTAATATATTTATAAGAAATGATATCAATCGTCATGATATGTTGGTAACTTCTCCCTTTTGTAATGGCTCTTATTTCATGGCATTACCTTTGTTCTTTCATCTCCCATCATATGTAAAGTATTATTTTTCCTCTTATTTTTAAATTTTTGCAGTTAAAAATTTTTGAAATGCTGCCGTCACTTGCTTCACACTCGGCAATGATTCCACTTGTAGTTCAAACTATCTTGCCAATGCTTAACAAAGATGCAAAAGTGTGGGTACTCCACTTGATTGGTATTTTGTTTGCTTGTTTTTCAAAAAAGAGAAACATTATTATTGTATTATTCTTGCTTTGTGGAATACTGTTTTTGTAGCAATGATGTTGTGTACCATTTAGCATTTTTGACATTGAGTATCACATAAAACTGTTTGGCTGAGTGTTTGAACTCTGAGCTGCTATTGTATTTAGTTGGAAAGTGGAACATAATGACGTCCAAAAGCAAAGTTTTATGTATAATTTCTGCTTTTCCTTTGTATTAATTTCAGGAGTCTTACTGGTTATGAACATTCTTTGCGAATGATATATCCCTTATGTACTTGTGCTCATAAATCTAAAGTAGTGCTCTTACAACCAGCTCCAGATATGGCTGTGTAGTCTGGATGTTCTTCTTCACCTCACCAGGGAGGATGTTTGGTTTTTAAGATAGAAAATTCATTTAGGTCCTTTAAATGTCATTCTGGCCTTGAAACTAAAATTTGATACTCAAGCATTCTTCAAAATATTGAATATATATGTGATTCAGCTTTAAATACTTTTACCCCACATGCAGCTCGTTATATTCTACAGCAACTAGATTGCTATGTCGAACCTGGGAGACTAATGATCGAGCCTTTGGGAGTTTGCAAGTGAGCTTTTCATTCCACACTTTCCTGTTTCTTCCATTGCCACACATATTATTTCATTTTAGGTGCAAATACATAATTATGTGATGCAGAAGATGAGATGACTTGAATTGTCATTGATAGAAGAAATGTAACTGTGTACTCAGTGAATTGAAAATGCAGTTGTTTGTGAAAAGTTTTCTTAAGTTGAAAACATTGAAGTGGTGCTCACATTCCATTCTATAACTATTATTCGTTAAGATGTTGTGTTACACTATTAATAGAGTTATCGTCTCAAGAAATGGATGATGCATTGGGGAAATAAGTTATTTGTAGATAAATAAAGTAAATAACTTTGTGCCTTGGCTTATTACTTAGTGTTGATGATAAAATATCTGGGATAACTCCTGACATATCTATAAATGGTTTGTCCAACCTCTGTCTTTGACTCTGAAAGCTGGCTTCCAGAACTTATTTATTTGTTCTTTTTTTCCTTAAAATGGTACGCAATGCTCTAATTTTAACATTGTTTGATATCTAGAAGATAGTTTAGGAGTAGCAAGGTGATGTTGTATGTTTTTTGTTTTTTTAGGGAGGGCATGTTCACCCTAGCGGAAGTCAAACTTAGATCCATAAGATTTTGATGCTATATAAACAGTTCTTTACACATACATACACGTTTTCTGTACAGTGATATCTTCCTGTGAATCTGTGCAAGGTCGCATCAAAAGATTTTCTACAAATTTATGTGCAATCTGATGACTCTGAATATTGTTTGTCCTATTTTATCTTTCAAGATTTGTCCATACAACATATTTCTAAGACTTTTGTTGAAAATTGAGATTCCAATTTTCTTGACTATTGTACAGTCCCTTGCTATGTCTTCATGATCTTACTATCATAATATTTTCCTATTTTATTTTACAATTGTCCATATCTAGGGCATCTTGCTCCCTAAAGGGTTCACCAATTTCACTTCAGAGAGAGATATCTGCATCAGCATGGCTGCTTCCATTCGAGATGTTTGCCAGAAAAGCCCTGATAGGGGTGTCGATCTTATCTTGTCTGTTTCGGTATGCCCTGCCTATACTGTTTTCTTGCTTCTCTTTTTCTGGTGCATGCTTTGATGAGAAATCATGGTTTTGTATTGGAATAAACAGTCTTGCATTGAGAGCCAAGATCCTGTAGTTAAAGCTCTTGGTTTGCAAAGCCTTGCCTTCCTTTGTGAAGCAGATGTGATTGGTAATTTATTTTTTAAATATATTCATAGAATAATACTGTACCAAGGCATAGTAAGTTATGCATGAACGATAAGTTTGATACTAGATCATGTTCAATTTATTTTCCTGTTAAATAGCATTCTGATCAGATATGCTGTGTTCTTTAGATTTTTACACTGCATGGGATGTCATTGCAAAGGATGTGCAAGGTTACCAAGATGATCCTATTTGTGCTCATAGGTAAGCATGTTTAAGGCTCTTAGCAGGTTTGATTATAATAAATATGGTGGTGAATTTTAGTAAAAGAAAAATTAGAAGTTACGGCTGTAACAGAATATTTTAAATCCCTGGGCTTATACATCCCAACTCATCAAGTGGCACTGACAACTTCAGAGTTTTTCATTCTTGAGGATCTTGATTTTTAAACAAAATACTGCTTTAGATATATATCTTCTTTTAATTAATAAACTTTGGTTCTATTTAGTTTTTTCATTGAGGCATTTTTTCTCCAATTAATAGATACCCCTCCAGTCTTGAATATAAGCAAAAATAATTCCTTTTATGTTGGTCTCAAGTACAAGCCAATCTCAACTAATTTTACCGTATTTAATGAGACTATTTCCAAAATACCCTTCATTTAATTGGAGTTTTATTTTCAGTGACTCTTTTTCATGATATCAAGTTCCAAGAAAGGGTAATTTAGGATACAAGTTTTTTCCCCCTTAAATGAGATTGGTACAATTAAATGATGCTAACTATCTTTCTTAATTAGTATGAATTAGTTTTTTTTTTTTTTTTTTTTTTGCTTATATTCGAGACTAGAGAGTAATTTCCTAGTATTAAATTGTCACTCTGTTGTCTCATTAAAAAGACACTTCCTGTGTTATTGCAGCCTTTGCCTTCTGCTAAGGTGGGGTGCTATGGACGCAGAAGCATATCCAGAAGCATCAAAGAGTGTGCTGCAAATTATTTGGGATGTAGTTACCTCTGGTCAGGAGAGACAGTGGGCAAAAGCAAGAATTTCAGCTCTGGAGGCACTTTCTCAATATGAAGTATATCCATTGATGCAAATGTTGCTCTGCATGAGTGGATTGTTATTTTATAATAAAAAAATGAATAATTTTCACTTGTTCCTTTAATATTGTTATGTTACCACTTTCCAGGTGTCGCAACTTGAAAATAGTATTCCAGATTTCAAGAAAATGAATTTGGACCTGTTCTTTTCTGAGACAAATCCTAAAGTACTCAAGGTTATGGAGGATTTTCATGTCAAGATAATAACATATGAGCACATGTAACCATTCCATCCTATAATTAATTTACTTATATTGGATGGTATAATATTGGTATTGATTAAATTTGTTAATATTCTATCCATTTGCTTTAGCAATCGTCGAAGACTAGTCAAGGAAAAAAGAGTTACAGGAAGCAAGATTGAAAAATTGATGGATGTATTTCCACAGGTTATATTCTCTTCAGGTATGGTTGTATCAGCTGTCCATTTTGTGTTCTTTTCCCAAGAAGAAATTCAGGCCTAATAGTGGGAAAAATAAAATAAAATGATTAAGTTGAGTCTTCTTTTCATCTACAATATCTCTTGTTAGCTCATGGTTTGTTAATGCCAAAAATGAAAAAAAAAAATCAATTTATTTGGATTTAGTCAAGATCTAAATGAAACTTGGTGGCTGCATTTATGTTGACAGGACATGATTTATTTCATATGATTTAGAAACTGAATGGTTCCTTCAATGGAATGGTGGACATTCTGTCAATAATTGCTCTTATCTAACTTTTCTGGTTTAATATAATAATTTTCTTGTATTATTTGAATTTGCTTTTATGTTAAGCATTCTACTTGCAGGAAAGATAAATGAAGCTAGAGAATTACCTGGTGCTGCTTTATTATGTTTTTCTTTCACTCCTAAGGATGTGAATGAACATCAAGCATCTAAAGTAAGATATTGACTAATTACATATATTCTGATAATCTGATTATATTTGATTGCACTTTTGATCTGATATTATAAGTTTTCAGAGGTTAAGAGATGTACATGCTGGGTACGAAAATGCTCTAGTGGAGGTAGCTACTTCTCTTCAGCTCTCTAGAAATATCTTGCTTGCACTGATGGCACTGCAGTCATGGAAAGGCTTCATGCGACGTTGGATGAAGGCTTACACTCTGTCCTATGATGCTAAGGCACAATCGAGTGTCCTAGATAAAACTTCTAAAGCTGCTAGTGATATTTTAAAGGTCAAGGCTGGTGTTTTGTCTTTACAAACTATCCTTTTTGCCTATTTATTAGTTATCTGTATCTAATGCACAAGTTTGTCATTTCTGATGTAGGTTGTTGTGTTACATGCTTTTTGTGCAGAGTATGTTAGCAATAGCAGATGAGGCTATACCTAGAGCTGCTGAAAATATTGCACTGGCTATTGGTGCACTTTGTGTGGTGAGAAGGTTTTCTATGGTTATGCACTCATTTAGAATCTTTATAGATTCTGACTAATTATCTTCTGTGCCACATATTGGCATCTCAACATGTAAACTGTTGTTGAAATTATGGAACATATAATTCTATGGATATTATTAACCACATTTGATGCAAACAATTTTATGATCTTGGAAGTAAGTCAGGCTCATAATGCCATATATTCCTCATAATACTATCTGTTGCCATATATTCCTCTTAATTAAAATGTCATCAAATTAGTTAGTCAACTCTCTAATAATCTGGTTAGTAATGTATCTTGTGTAATTAGCATAATAACATTTGATAGCTACAATCTCTGGCCTTGCTATTATCAGGTTTTGCCTCCATCTGTTCACACAGTTAAATCTGCTGCTTCAAAATTCCTTTTGGAATGGTTGCTCCAACATGAACATGAACACCGTCAATGGTCAGCTGCAATTTCTCTTGGATTAATTTCTAGTTGCCTTCATGTAACGGATCATAAACAGAAATATCATAACATCACAGGTCTTCTTGAGGTATTCTTGTTCTCTTTTTTTGTGTATGTCTATTGTCTCATTTATTTTAAGGTCTTGGTTATCTTTAATTAAAATAAAATTCTGATGAAAATAAGTTTGAAGAAAAAATGTGGAAGATTTAAAAAAGTTGTTGACAGGGTGTCTAAAGAGGATAAAATCTCTAATTGATTCTCTTAAATATTTTTGTAAATAAGTTTGATTCTCTACTTATTTTGTTTCCCTGTATTAATTATTGTGTTCCTTTTTTAGTTTAGCCTATTTTAGGTTATTCATTATTGTTATATTTTCTTTCCTTAATTTAGGATTTAGTTTCCTGATTTTTAGGAAATCATCTGATGTAATTCCCCTTTCCGAAAAGGAGGAATCCCTGCACAGTTAATCATAAATAACATTCCATATTTTCTATTAAAGTATAGCATTGTTTATGAATTTCTCTAAACAGTTTAGATGAAATATAAGTGTTTTTGGAACTTTTCTTAAGTCCACCTTCTTCCCTTGGCTTTTATGAATAATTTTTTTTTGTAGAAAGAAATTCAGACCTTTATGAGATTATATTAAGAGGTTGTAACATACTTACGTTCCCAAATATCTTTGTAGTAGGATACACAAGAAGGAAATTCAAGAACGCTATTACACACAGGCTAAAACCAGAGTTTTAAATGGATTCTCTGTCATTTTATTAATTTTTTCAATTGGGTTCACTCTTGAGACGAGCTTATTTATAAGATTATCTGGCACTCTATTTCACTGATTGTGTGAACTTCCAGGTTCTTTTTGATAGCAAAAGTTCCCTTGTAAAAGGAGCTTGTGGTGTTGGATTGGGTTTTTCATGCCAGGATCTTCTTACCAGGGTTGAAACAGCTGATTCCTCTACTGTGATGAAGGAAACAGAGAAGGTTCCAGAATCTGTGTTACTAGGAAGAATTACTAGGGCCTTAGCTACAATGATTCAACAGAGAACTCAATGTTCTTCTGATGTTTTGGACAGTCTATGTTCTTGTTTTCCACTGGGTTCATATGACGTGAGTGTTAAAGTATATGAACAGTTATCTGAGGACAGTGAAGACTTGGAAGAAGATGTCTGGGGTGTTGCTGGACTTATCCTTGGTCTAGCTAACTCCATTGGTGCAATATACAGAGCTGGAGAGTTAGAGACTGTTATCAAGATAAAGAACTTGGTAATATCATGGCTTCCACATGTAAATTCACTAATTGAAAGCAGTACTTTCCAGGGTAAAGAATCTGACAATGTTTTAGCACTAGGATCCTGTATTGCACTTCCCACAATAGTGGCTTTTTGCCAGAGAATGGAATTGATAGATGATGTTGAGTTGGACCTCATTGTGGTTGGCTTTAAAGAGTTGATTTCTGATTTAATTGCTGTAAAAACGTCTGGCATTTTGCACCATAGTTTGCTGATGGCATCATGTGTCGGAGCAGGGACAGTACTTTCTTGTATACTGAATGAAGGTGTTCACTCTATTGAGTTTGAACGTGTTAAATGTTTACTGGAGCTATTCAGGAAATGTTACTTGAATCCTTTCCCTTTTCTTGTTCATCTTGGTGGCATGCTAGGAGCTGCTAATGCTATTGGAGCAGGTGCAGGAATTTTGGTCAACATGAATTTTCCAAATTACACCAAGCAATCTGGCTATCAGAAGAAGGTAGTTTACCTTTTGACAAAATTGCTACTGGCTATCTCATCATATTTGTTAGTTTTTCTTTTCCTTTTTCAAATTTAAATATCTTACTATGTATACAACAGGAGTCTTCTTCTGTCATTGGCCCTCTCCTATCAAGTTCTGATTTTGAGCCATACTTGACATCATTGGTGCAAGAGATGTTTCTTGTGGCACAGAATTCTGATAATCATCAGCTACAACAGTTTGCGTCCTGGGTACTTGCCTTCCTTCGACATCATTTATGGTCCAAGGAACTTTTGGGGGTTGATAGTGACAGGAGTGTAGCTGCAACTGATTCAAAATATGTTTCTCAGAGTTTTTCTGAGGACAACATAGTTTTGAAGCTTAGTTTGTGGCTTATGGATTTCAAATACACCGAGGTAGATCTTTGCCCATATTTTGTGTAAATTGTTATATGTTTGTCTCCTTCATTTTCAAATATTTTACTGCTTTTCTCTAACCCCCCCTCCCCTCTCTCTCTATCTCTCTTTTCTGTTTATTCACCTTCCTTTGCTTGATAGGAAACCTGCAGTCCATTGCAATTTAATTTCTAAGTTGTTTACTTTTTTTCTTTTGGAAATATCTTAAGAGTTTTTATTTCATGTATGGGCGTTGGAAATCAAACTAACTACAAGCCAGCTTAAAATCTATAACTCATTATGTCAGGAATATGTATAGTTTGTCAAGCATACACATGAAGCTAGTGGTTGGGTTTTGAAGTTTTGTTTCTGTAAAAAAAATCACATGGCACATATTACAGAATTTTGATGCTTAATGAATAATGTGTTTAAATTTGATAAATTTAATTTTTCCTCCTTTTTGAAATGTAATAACCATGCTGACATTGTTGAATACCAACAATTTTAGTATTACTATAGCTATTATATGTTTTTGTTTTTATTTTAATATTAAACAGACCATACTACCAAACACTATTTTTTACCCTTGATGGTATATGGTTGGAAGCCTTGTAAATGGATTTAATGTCATGTATTGTATTTACATGTGCCCTTTTTAATTACTGTGCTTAAACATTAAAATCATCTTGAATTTTTGTTGCTTCTAGTTATTCTATGATATTCATCTTCACATTACTCCATCTTTTATGTTGTCTTGTGCCTTACTGTTACATGACACTATTCAATATGATAATTACTTCTGAGTATCCTAATTAACTCTCTTTTCTAGATTTTGGTATGGTTTTATATGATAAATTCCAATATACATCCTATATTTAACAAGTCTATTACAATAGTTAAGTTGGTTTTTGTTAGTCTCTTTTCATTGTTCTCATTTTTGGTCTTGTCCAAGTTCAGCCAGGTACTGTTGTACATATTAGTAGAGTCATTGCTGTATTAAGGTGCCTTTCTAGTGCTCCCAGGTTGCCAAGCTTGGATTGGGGTTCAATTATTAGGCGTTGTATGAGATATGAGGCCAAAGTTGCTGAGTTGTTACCAAAAGATTCTGCTTGTAAGAATGGAACACTAAGGGAGGAATGCATAATATTTGCAATGGCTCATGCCAATCATTTTGATACACTGCTAACTTTTCTTGATGAGCTATCTGACTTTTCGAGGATCAGGACACTTGAAATAAATTTGCAGTCATGTTTGCTAAATCATCTAGCAGATCTTGTAAAAGTATATTCAAACTCTAGGCTTGAGAAACTATTATGTGATGTGAGTAATCACTTGTCTTCATTTACTTCATATAAAGAGTGTAGCCCCTACCACAAAAGTTTGTTATGTATTTCATGCTGGAAAGGTCTCTACGAGTGTCTAGATGAAGTTTCTATGGACTCATCTGGTCACATATCCCATATTGAGGGGTGCATGGAGGTTCTATTTACTTTATTGCCAGTGGTGCAATCTTCCGGAAGTGTAGTATCAGGGGATGAAAGTTTTGTAGAGGAGTGGTCTGAGGCTGTAAGATGCTTAGGGAAGGCTCCACAGAGTTGGCTATTGGATTTCCTGAAGGTATAGTATGCATCATATACATTTTACGGTATCTCTTTGTCCACTTTTCCCCTCCAGAAAAATATTTTGAGATCTCTCACATAAATAGTAATAACAATCTGTTGCTTGGTACCTTCATCATGTTGATGTTTTGTTGTTTACTTTAAGCTAATCCTCCTTAATGTTGATTCCAATTGATTGAGACCAAGCTTCTTGTTAGATACAAATTGTCTGTTTAAACCCCGTGACCTAAGCTGCCATTTGTAATAACAGGTTTCACATGAGGAGTTTGTTCAGAGTGCTGGCAAATCTACTGAAGTCCAGAAGAAGCTTCGTGCTAAGATCAAGCTAGTAAAGATTGGTTCTCTTTCACTGATTGAACTTGGAAAAATGAAATCTTGCATACTAAACTCCAAATCACAGGGTTAGCTTTCTACTCTGCTACTCAATGTTACTGTGTTTTGGGGCATATGAGCTGAGACCAATTTGGTTGAAACATTTAATGGTTTTTACTTGAATCAGAGTTTCTATTTATGCACTTGTAAGTTGTTTGGAACTTGGAAGCTTATTAAGCTGGAAATGCTTCACTTATCAACTGTCATCAATACTGAAGATTTAATTTTTGCAGGACTCTGGGATATACTTTTCGAAGTTGTGTCAGCTTTGTACCATGCAGAGGGAAGTATAAAAAAACAGTGGCTTATTGATGCTGTTGAAATTAGCTGCATATCCAGTTTTCCTTCCACGGTAGGAATTCAGTACTGATACCTTAATTACAACTTCTTTGTTATGTCATGCATGGAAAAATCTAAAAACTAAATTCAGCAAGAATTGGTGTGTGATAAGGGTTGATATTTTCTTTATTTGGAAAGCAGGTAATACATAAATTTTTAGACATTTTGATAAACAAAATTATGTTGATTTGTTGTAAAATTTTAACGAAATTAATATCATTATCGTCATTATTTGTAAATAATGTATATGAAAAATAGCTTCTTTTGTATCAACTTGAATTCCCTAGGCACAATTATTAGATTTCTGCTTATGGTGTTCAGTTTTTGTTGCACAAATTTTCATGTGATGCTTATTGTTCATATTGAGTTCTGCCTGATTTATTTTCTAGTGACTAGCATTTACTATGCCACTGCTTGCTATCCATGTGCCCTGATTTGATTCTATGTCATGAGAGAGGGCTATGTTTTACTCCTTGATAACCAAGTTGAATTTGTTATGGAGCTTACTTTGTATACACATCTCTTCATTATTCTGCAGGCACTGCAGTTTCTTGGTCTGTTATCTGCTGCCTGCTGCAAATATATGCCCTTTATGATCGTGGACCAACAAATGGTACTGAATGATCTACCAGTCGCTCTCGTGTCACTTTTAGCAGATCAAAATTGGAATGTTGTTGCAGAAACTGTCGTGTCCCACCTCTTTTCATCAACAGAACGTATATACGACTGGGCTGTGCAACTTGCAAATGGTTCTTATATTCCTGGTTCTCAACCCATTGATGAAAGTGAGAATCATATGGCTGTTTTTCTACTGCAATTGATGCATCATACATGCGTACTACTTAAAAGCTACTTGCCATTAGATAAGCAGCTCAGGCTTGCCAGCATGGTTATTACTTGAGATGCAAACTACATTCTTGAAAATACAGGATTATGATGACAATGAAATTGCTGTATGTTCTCATAAATTGTATATGCTCAAAGGAACAACCCCACCATGTTACATGCAGCACGATGTTTTTGGGAATTGTGCTTTGTTATTCATGGAATATAGAAAATTATGAGTTATTCCTGTCACTCCTGATTCGTTTCCAAAGTGAATTGGGAGGACAGTGTTGAGTTGAAGCCAACCGTGTGGGATGTATCTGGCGAAGCATGCATCCGTACATACATTTGTTTGTCCAATCCAATGCACGAAAATTCAGTAGAAGCAGAATTCATGTTGGACCATTTTCTTTTGTTCATACACGAGCCTGATGTACCATAGTGTTGCCCTTGGGTTGCTTGAAGAGATATGTAATGCATTCCAATTAGGTTACAAAAGAAAAAGAAAAATTATTGGGTTCCAAACTCTTGATTTCAAAGTTGAGTGTATGCTCTCATTGGAATGTCTACTATTACTATGTAACTAGATATGAATCCACCTAATGCTTGGGAGTCTAAAAAATGTTTAGAAGTTCTTTTTATGAAAAATTTTATTTAAATTTAATACATTATGTATATGATAAAAAATTAAAATAATTTTGTACTAAAATAAATAAATAAATAAATGATCGTATTTGTATTTTTCATTCTGTTTAAGTTTTTTCTTTTAGATGAATGTGGTGACGTATTAAATTTTTAATTGAGTTAATAAAGAAATTTATAAAATTAATATGACGAAAGATGTAATATTTGAAAGATTAATTTTAAAGATTTTTTATTTGTTTATATAGACTGAATTATAGTTTGAGTGCTTTTAGGAAGGATATCTATCTTTTATGAATTGAAGTTTCTTTCTTAGGAAATATTTTTATTTTCATTAATAATTAATTATATGAATTAAAAAATTAAAAATTAAGAGATTAAATTAAAAAAAATAAAAATAAATAAACAATACAAAATATTGAAGTTTATATTGATTAAATAATTTTGATAATGTATTTTATACATTAGTCCAAATGATTATGCACTAATAGTGCAAAAGAAGAGTTTTTATATTATGATTGAATCATAAATTGTCAGATAAATTTTTTATATTCTATAATAATTATTTTAAAAATTATATGTTATAATTGTAATTAAGTGATAATATAAAGTTTTTTACGTTAATAATATATGAAAATAAACTCTTAAAAAATATATGTTTCTATGTCAATGATATAATAATATTTTTAAATATTTTATTTATTATAACCATATAAATTTGAATTAAATTGTTACAAATAATAAAGGTTCTATGGTGGAGATCTAGAGATTTAATTTGTTGACTACACACAACCATTTATAAGAATTAAATGTTATGTTTATGAGAGATATTTTATGATTCATTTTTGTAATTAATCATATAAATATATATATATTTATATTTTTTTATGACATAAATATTTGTTTTTATAATTTACATATTGATTTCTATTCAATTTAATTTTAAATATATAATGTGGATAGTTTTTTTTTACATTTTTTTATAATAATTGATTATACCATAAAAATAAATGCTTAAATATTAATTTAATTTTTAAAAAATAAATTTTTTTTATTTTGATAATTTAAATATTATTATTATTTATTTCAATTTGTACTATCAAGTAAAAATATTAAATAATATTGTAATAATGACTTTGATATTATA
>JAMLFT010001765.1:0-28868 GCA_026544285.1 Pachyrhizus erosus
GATACAAGAAAATTTAAGTTTGGTTACATCTAACCCCAATAATGGAGGAACTTAGTTACTCGTAGTCATGAGCAACAACAAAAATTGAAGAAGATGAAGATATGGAGCATGGAGAAAGCTTCCACCCTATAGAACAATGTTTATTTCGTTCCAAATATAAAAATACAGAATAATATCCCAAAAATGACACTAGGTCCTTTTATATACATAAGCCAAATTTTTATTTTTAGTGACTACTCGCTTAGGCACAACATTTCACTTAGCGAGTTACATGAAAACAAAGGACCTTCGCTTAGCCACAAATTCTCGCTTATCTAAGACTTGATTATTTTGCTTTCTACTTGAATTTCACTTAGTCTTGGAATCTCGCTTAGTCAATCTCAAAAATAATTTTTTCACCAAAAAGGCGAATTCGCTTAGCCAAAAAGCATAGCTTAATCAAGTTTCACTTAGCCAAAAAAATTCTTGCTAAGCAAATTCTTTTGTGAGACACTTCTTATTCAAAAATAAAGCTCCAAAAAAGTTCTTTTATCTTTTAACTTTTATTTTCTACAAAAAATAGACAAAATATTAAGATGTAACCATTAAAACACTAAATAATTACAAACTAATTATTAACAAAAATTAAGATAAATTGAGTTAAACATCACTTTAATTAAGGAGAAAAATAAAATTTTTGTCTTGAAATTCATCCAACAAGTATTTAAGACAATTATTATTAGGAAGCCCTAGGTATTTGCATGTAACAATGGTCTGTGTAACTCGCAAGAAAGAAGAAATGGTGAGTCTGGAGTTTTGAGGTGTGTTGGAATTGAAGAATATTTCTGATTTCTTGAAATTGATTTTAAGATAGAAGTTTATTTGTCATCAGCCCTGCGAAAAGGAAAACAGTCATCAGCAAATTAAAGGTGTGTGAGGATTGGAGATCCCCTGCATACTTTGATGCCATGGATGCCCTCTCTACTCTCATATTTTTTAATAAGGGAAAAAAGTCCTTCTGTGCATATGATAATTTGCCCTACAGAACCACCATTGATCATCACAAAATACTGAACACTCTGAAGACAAATGTTTATCCAAGAAATTCACTTCTCATGGAAACTCATTTTCTCCAACAGGCTAAAGAAATAACGTCATTAAACTCTATCATACACTTTGCTAACGTCAACTTTCAAAGCAACTTCTCCCATTCTTCCTTTTGATTTTTCCTTCATGTGATGAATGATCTCTGAGGCTAAGATGACATTATCCAGGATGGAGTGATCTTCAACAAAAGCTGATTGCTCAAGAGAAATACATTTAGGAGGGATCGATTTTAAATGGTTAGCCAGAGCTTTGGAAATAATTTTATAAAGAAAATTACAAAGTGAGATAGGCAGAAATTACACATGCTGGAAGGATTTTTCTTTTTCGGAATGAGGACAATGGCGGTGTTATTTACCTGAGATCGAAGATTTTGAGCGATTAACGAAGATATGCCTGTATGGAAGAGTTCAAGATCACAAAGATGCCATAATTTTTTGAAAAAAGCAGGGTTTAATCCATCATGTCCAGGAGATTTATCAGAATTCATTTGGAAAAGAGGTACTTGAAATTCATCAATTGTAAAAGGAGCCAGCAGAGAATCATTATCATAAGCAGAAACACATTGGAAAATATTATTAATAACTGACATGAAATCATTACAATTGTTTTCAACTTTAAAAAGAGTATCAAAATAAGAAATGGCTACATCACATTTGTCTTGATGCTCATGAACAAGAGTGTCATCATCACAAGTAAAAGATTAAATGAAATTTGATTTCTTCTTAGAAGATGCTGAAGAGTGAAAAAAAAAATTGAATTAACATCTCCATCTTTCAGCCAGTAAACTTTTGATCTTTGGCGCCAGTAAGATTCATCCTGAGTAATAAGAGCACCCAATCTTTGTTTAATGTCCATATCCCGATTTCAAATTTATACACTAGAAAACACAAAAAAAAGATAATTGTTTGAATCCAACCATGTACCTAAATCCCAACCATGAGCAGTAATTATTGTGAATATTTACAACTTAAAGTTAAAGATAATTTGTTTGCTTAAAGTTGATCAAAGACCAAGGGAACTTGAGCTGTGGCATGTACAACTTTGAGGGCCATTATGTGGGACTTGTCCATATTTAGTACATTTCTTCTTTCTTTTAGTCTTTTGGCTTTATTTAAAAAAGAAAAAACTAAATGTAGTTATTGTGTGTGTGTGTGTGCGCTTGTAATTTTGTTTGATTTGGTTTCAATGGTGTTTAACTGCTCTCTTAGCTTTACTAGTTTAATAACCGGTCTGAATTTAAAGACTCACAAGTTTTACAGATTTCAAGCTGTGTAAGTATTTCTTACAAGATGATACATGTTGGCAAGTCTCTCTCATTCATTTTTTCTAAAAAAAGTGGATAGTATTGATTAATTAAATAAAAAGAGATTAAGAAAACGAGTCTTAACAATTTTTAAAAAGTTAAATAAATTACGGGCAAATTTAATAGTATTTGAAGATCAATGGGTCCCGTTAAATGCAGTAATAAATCGACCGTTGGACTTTCTCTTCTGCAACATGCAGTATACATGGCAAGCTATGCTAAGTGAAGTACTTAACATACATTATCCGCAAGTCCCCACAGACACGGTCAAGAAAAACTAATGAGAGGGTGTGCGTGAATGTGTGTGGAAAAATTCTTGAAAAAGAAAGTAATAAATATATACTAGTTATTTGAAATGGCCTGCACAAGTGTTGGGGGTTCTTCAGTATGTACAATTACTGCAAGGTAGAGAACAGGTGAATGTATTGATTGCATTTCAACCACCGCCATATACCATCTTCTATTAAACCCTCTTCCCTCTCCTTTCAAAACCATGCTAACTCTATTTTTGTTCATTCATACAAATAAATAAAACAAAAAGATTTTTGCTCCATGTGGCTCTCATCAGGTTCTGATCACACTTTGATGGCTAAGTTTGGATTATCTCCACTCTTGGTGCTTTGCATGTTGCTGAGTGGTGGTGCAGTGAGGGGCCAAAGAGAAATGGTGCCTGCCATGTTCATATTTGGTGACTCTCTCATTGATAACGGCAACAACAACAACCTTCCTTCCTTTGCTAAGGCCAACTATTACCCTTATGGCATCGACTTCAATGGAGGCCCTACTGGTCGCTTCTCAAATGGCTACACCATGGTTGATGAAATAGGTATATATCCTCTCTCCCTTTTCAGTTCTTTTCTTTTTCCTAGTGGTAATAAATAATCATACGACAAAAGCCAATCTAGATTAAATCTAGATTATGGGGTTAATTTGTTTGAGTCAAAATGGATGTGCAAATAGAATATGCATTTGAGTGTCATATTTTAATAATAAGATTACTCACACTATTCAGAAATTATTATAACCTTTCTCTTACCATAGATTCTAATTGCAAGTGTAGCTTGATAGAAACTCATATTTTAATAATAAGGATTTTTTTTTTTTAACATCTATCACTTTACAAAAAAATTATTAAGTGATCTTGAACTATCACATATTTATGGTTCTAATCATTATAATGTGACATATATTTAAATTTAAAAAAATAATTAATAATAATTGATCATGTGTTATATATAGATTCGTCAAGATCATGTATTAAATAATAGGACTGTATCATCTAATATTTTCTCACTTGTCACATGACATACCTTTTAGAAGGAAAATTATATTGTTCTAGTTTAAGTAAATCGACTAGTTAGTAAAAAAATAATTCATTGCATTATGATTTATTGTTCTGACAGATTTCAAAATATAAAGTAAAGTCAGTCGAATTGTTCATTTAACATTTAACTTTTTGGCTCAAAAGTGTCTTTTGAGGACATGCTGCCATTTGTATTTCTTACATAGGAAGCTTACCAAGGCTACCATCAATGAGGCAAACAACTGCTACACCTAACGGCCTAACTCTTAGCTACAGGCAATTATCTGAAGTAATTGCTTACTGTAAATTTCTCTTTTCTGCTTCAATGGCCATGCTGCTTTGTATATGTGATTGATGCATGAGGCAAAAGGGGTAGATAAATTTCTGTCATGGCATTTTCTTGCAGCAAATGGTGCATTAAAAAGGATATGGGCTCTTCCTGCATTTTTAGCTACACATCCCCTGAACCAGAAAAATACATGTGTAGACAGATTCTGCCTACCCAAGTTGGGTATATTAAACCATTCTATAAGAAACTCATTGTCATCTCATACTTAATATTAATTACAATATAAATCTTTGTTTGTGTCACATGATAACTTACTGTTAATTAATTTAGTCAACCTAATATGAGGAATATATCCTCTCACCTAATTTTTGTAGACAGAACCTACACATGTATTTCTCACTAGGTGATGGTGACCAAATAGATATTACCTGCAAATATACAAGAAAATAAAAGTCCTATGAAATTACATCCATAGTAATCATGCAGGTGCATCTTAGTAGTTACTAATAAAAAGAATCTAACTCAGTTGGTTAAGAAGAGTATGAATTATTATAAACTCCTTAATATCTGTCTTTAATTCTTACCAATAAAAAAAAAATCTTAGTCACTAAATAAAATATGTAACGTCAAATTCTTTCTAAAAATAATGTTATAAAGATTATTCATCTTAAGCTCAAACTCATTGGAGGCATGTTTTCATTGTGGGTTCTGCGGACCCGTATGATTTACCTTTAACATTATTGCTTTGGTACTCGTTATTTTATCCCTGGTAATCGTTAGCTAGTTAAAATTCCCTGCTTTGAATAATATATGAAATTTCCCCTGAATTGAAAATTATGTGTTCATATTAACGCAGCTGAACTGCTTGGACTTCCCTTGATTCCTGCATACTCAGAAGCCTCAGGGAATCAAGTGCTTCATGGAGTAAACTACGCTTCAGCTGCTGCTGGAATCCTTGATGTCACTGGCAGAAACTTTGTGTGTAACATCCATTTATCATTTTAGATTTTGACCTGTACTGTACAATACGTTACGCAACAATTTTTTTTTTAACAAATTACTTTAAGCAAATATTAGTTGTCTTTGTGTGATCATTTTATTATTTTATTTACAAGGAAATACTGTTACTTTTTTATATGTTAAAGAAACAACAAAACCTCACATTATCATTTTGGTTTCTATTTCTAACTCATTGATTGAAATGCATAATTGGTTTTCTTTTGGGCAGGTTGGGCGCATACCATTTGATCAGCAAATTAGGAACTTTGAGAACACATTAAATCAAATTACTGGGAATCTTGGAGCAGACTATATGGCCACAGCACTTGCACGGTGCATATTCTTTGTTGGAATGGGCAGCAATGACTATCTTAACAACTACCTTATGCCTAATTACCCCACTAGAAATCAGTACAATGGACGACAGTATGCTGATCTCTTGGCTCAAACATATAACCTGCAGCTAACGGTAAGATTCCTTAGTTTGTCATATATTTCATTCTGAAATGCAACCAATCGAGTCCTTGGTTTTTGTCAATCATCCGTTGTCATAAGATGTGTAACTGTTTGGTTTTATTAACACGTTGATTTAAGCAACTAAAATAAAATGTTCTACTGGCAAAGAAAGCATATTTTCTCTTCCAATAAAAATTTTCTCCATTAATTGCTTAAAATTAGCCCAAATGGCTAATATTTACAAAACCCATAATTTTTTTATCCATTACTAGTAATTAGGCGGGGGCTGATCAAATATCAGCAACAGAATAATATTAGCAACACATTTGAAATTTATTAAAAAAACAGAAATTTTTATTTCATTTATTTAACAATTTTGTCTCCTAATTTTATAATTTTCATTAACCTACATTTTGTCAAGGTTATTTTCTGAGGAAAAATTAATGGTTCATGATGTGTTCTAGAGGCTTTACAATCTTGGAGCAAGGAAATTTGTGATTGCTGGACTGGGGCAAATGGGATGTATTCCAAGCATACTGGCTCAAAGCATGACTGGAAGATGTTCTGAAGAAGTGAACTTGTTAGTGGAACCCTTTAATGAAAATGTGAAGACCATGTTGGGCAATTTCAATACTAATCTACCTGGTGCCAGATTCATATTCGCTGATACTTCCCGCATGTTCCAGGACATCCTTCTCAATGCAAGATCTTATGGTATGAATCAAAAGATACTATTACATTACCAGCTCAAAATAACAAAGATATAACTGAGTGTTGCATTATTTTAAACTTATGATTTAGGACTTTGCAATGCACATTTTCAACATGTATTTGATGATGAGACTAATAGTTTAGTTTCTTCTGTGTAGGGTTTACTGTGGTAAATAGAGGGTGCTGTGGCATTGGAAGAAACAGAGGCCAAATTACATGTCTTCCATTTCAAACACCATGCCCTAACAGAAATCAGTACGTGTTCTGGGATGCATTCCACCCAACAGAAGCAGTGAACATTCTCATGGGAAGAATGGCTTTTAATGGGAACCCCAATTTTGTTTATCCTATTAACATAAGGCATCTTGCTGAGCTATAAATTGAAACTGTTAAGTGAGAATCTTGTTGTGTCAGTGTCACTTGTAGCTTCAATCATCAGTTTACATTTATTAATTAGAGGTATGTGGAGCAACAAATTACATTTAGTAAAGGGAATCTATTTATAGTCAGAATGGCTGTCATGTACTGCTACCTACATTTACAATTCCAAGTCTCATATCAAGTAGTGGTCATATTCTCTTTTTCTACTTCTTTTATGGATTAAATTTCTCATTTGATTTTTTTTGTTTAATTCTTTAATTTATTTTTTTAATATAATAAAAATTCCAATTCAATCCCTTGATTTTTAAAATCGTATTAATGTTGTCTTTTCCACCTAATTGACTACAACATCATAAATTAAATTGTACATATGTCATTTTCACATTTTATGTTAGTTAACGTTGTTGAGATCAATTAAATTGAAAAAATAACATTAAGACTGTTTTAAAAGTTAAAGAATTCAATTGAACTTTTTATTAATAAAGGAATCAAAGTAAATCAATTACATAAAAACAGAAAAAAAAAATTAGCATTTCTTATAATATAATTGTGTGATGCCCTTTTCTTCAGACATGCTAACCAAATTTAAATTGGCTTCCGAGAGAAATATATTGACTTACATTAATATATTTTGTAATTTAACTCGGTAAACAATACTTTAAAATAAGAGTTTGTCAATTTCGTACATATTTTGGTTTTGAAATGTTAATAACAAATTTAATTATTAACTAAAATTTATTAAAAATCACGATTAAATCTCCACAACTTATTTAATGATTTTTTCGGATGATTATGTAGTTTCAGTTAATTTTAATCAATAATAAATTATGTGTTAGAAAAAGTATATTAAAGAGTTTGTTGTTAAAACTCTTCATTTTTATTTAACTTTACACAGTATTTTCTGGCTAAACATTAATCTAATCGAACACATTAGCTACTATTTTCTACTGAAGCAAAAATAAATTTGAGAACAATGAGTGACACAAATTAAATACTGGAGAAAGAAGAAAGGGAGCAATATAAGATAAAATCGAAGACTGCCTGAATCGATTCATATATGGTTAAAATGAAGCATCCTTATTGTATTAAATGGCATCATACGTGTACACAGGAAATCAAATGGTTTAAGCACCAGGAACACATTCTTACAACATAATATCATGAATACTATTATGATCAATCCACCACACAAACAGACAACATCACACAGAAACTAAACTTTTACAGCATTGCCAATTGTTGAATATTAATGGGATAAGAGTATGATTGTGAACTGTATGTTGCCTTTGCTAGTAAAATATTGGCCACCTCAGTGGGGTGGAAAGCATCCCAGAACAAGTACTTCTCACGATTTTCACATGGTTGTTGCAGAGGAAGGCAAGTAATTTGCCCATTGTTCCTGCCAACTCCACAGCACCCCTTGTCTATCACATCAAACCCTGTGTGAAATAATATATATAGAATCCAAAATCAGCTATTGAGAGCATGTGCTTTATCATGATAGAAAGCGTGTCTAAGAAAAAGAGAATTACCAAATGATGTTCCATTTGAAGATAAATCTTGACTGCTTTGATAAAAATCCAGATACACAAACTTTGCTCCTGGAAGCTGCCCTCCATTGAAGTTCTGAACCATTTTCTTAAGGCCCGAGTTAAATAACAAGATGGCATTGTTGATTTTTTCATTGCATCTGCTGTTGTTACCATGAAAACGGGCTAGTTGATATGGTATGCATCCAATTTGACCAACTGCTGTAACCATCACTTTTCGTGCTCCTAATGAATGTAATTGCTAGACAATTTTGAATGAATAAATCATTAATAATCTATCAAAAGGAAATGCAAGATAAATTGAATCCTTAATATATAGGATTGAAAATACAAAGCAAAAAGCCAAAGTTGACCAACTAGACTGGGGAATAATAAGAAAAAACACATAGCACTAAATGTTAATGCTAGTGATCATGGAATAAGTTGTTACACCTTACACATTAAATTTTGTCCATGTGGACCTTCCAAAGGTCATCATATTTTATCAAAACGGTTGGTTTTGGACTATATATTAGATTCTCAAATTACGTTGCTAAAACAATTGACCACTCCATTACCTTGCTACTACCTTGTGTTCATAGTAATGAAATGATCGTTAGCATGACCCTGAATGCTGATGCAGGCTATATCTAGAGTCATTCAGAATTAGATGTCACTAACTTACAGATAATTGGCGAGAGTAATCTTGAAGAAGGACAGATGCAAAAGCTTTTACAGTATAATCTGAGCTAGTTGAATAAAAATCCGTCATAAAGTAGTTATTTAGGTAATCATTGCTTCCCATCCCTGAAAAGAATAGACATTTGTTTAGGTAGCTATTAAGTGAATCATTGTCTCCTCTGAAGAACCTTCTCAGCTGTTGCACTGTGTTGTTAAAGTTAGCCACTTGATCATTCATTGATGTATGAGCCCCCTGGAAACAATTACATAAGAAAATCATAGGTGGCTCAAGAATGATTGTGCCTCACAGAAAGATGTGTGTGCTTTGTCAAATAAATACTCTTGAATATATGAATTTGTATACCAGGTTACTTCCTGTTTCATCTCTAATGCCTGCTGCTCCAGATGCGTAGTTAGCTCCTCTTAATAGTTCCAAACCCCTTGCTCTTGAGTATGGAGAAATATATGTTGAGAAACCCAGAAGCTGAGCTGCACTTGTCAACATAAATCCAGATGGTGAGGGTAAGCATATGAGAGAAGTATGGAACATTTACTTTGTACTACTTATATTAAAATTATCAAAATCTGGAGTTTAAGCTACGTAACATCAAAAGTTTATATTATGTAACTTGAATATCAACACATCACTAATTAGTAACGAGTAAATAGTTAATGTTCTGATATAGCAAAGAATGTTTAGTCATCCAGTAACAAATTATTATTTATAATAAGTCTAAGTCTAATGACCTTTACAATAATTATCTTATATCTATCATTAGTATTTACTCAAGTATTATTCTACATAATGATTATTATTCATCACTAGCTTAAGCATGCAATGAAGTTGGTATATAAACAATAGGTGTAGAATTTTACCTAAGGCATCAACATAAGTTCGACCATTGGTGAAACGGCCAGTGGCACCCCCTGGGAAGTCTATGCCATAAGGCCTGTAGTTGGCCCTGGCAAGGGTTAGGATCCCATTGTTGTTTCCATTGTCAACCAATGAGTCACCAAATATGTAGAAGCATGGCACCTGTTGCCCCGGCCGCAGCCGTGGCTGCACCTGAGACAAGCATCTGCCACATAGGGTCAGCCACAAGATCCATCTGAATGTCAAAGCCATGTCTCTCAAATCCTTCATCTTAATGACCAATAATTTTCCGACACAACTAGCCGTTATGGACATGCATTCTTATATTCTACTTCTTAGACAGTTGCATGATCATATTTATGACATTCATGTGACAAGTCTAGCCTATTTGATAATTGGTTGGGTAAGTAAGATAATGAGAGAAGAAGCTTTTCGGTAGAGTATTTATGGGTTATACCTCATAGTATGAGACTTTCTTTACAATCGGTGATTGGAAGTACTCCATCTCGTGACCAATAACTGGATCTCCTCCACATACTTATATTGGAACATACTAGACCCCTTCCCAGAAATGCATGAGTTACAGTTAGTTTCCAAGTTGTGTAGACATATTTTATGGCAAGTTAATAATGAAGTAGTTCAATGTGTAAGTTGCTTTAGCCTTATTCTTTTGTTTTGACAAAAATGATAGCATACATTTCTCCGGTTCTGAAAATTACTTCTACCATACTCAATTTATAACTATTGAAGCAATTGAAAATCTATGACAATTTTAAAATATACAATTTTTTAGAGTGAATGCTAAATATACAATTTCTTATAAAATAAAACGGTAACGTATGTGGTGTCGGTTTGGTCTCTGAAAGCTTATGTATATGCTATTTCGTCTACTCTTTCAAGTTCATGACAAAATAGTATTTCCAACAACTTGAAATTAATTAAACTTAGAGACAAAATTTGTCATAAACTTCACAAATATAGACATTAAATTAGTTTTAAATCGTTTGACAAAAAAGACCAGTTTATTATAAAATGATTTTGGAAATTAAATCGGAGTTTAATGGCTATATATTAAAAAATTAAAATTTTAACTAATAAAAAATTATTGTATTGATAAAAATTACTTTATTATTATAACTTTTAAGATAATTACTGTAAAATATGTATCATAATTTGTAATGAGACGACCATATAATTTTTTTTTTATATTAATAATGTATAAAATTTTTATTTATTAAATTGTAATGTACAAAATTGTAAGGATTAAACTAACACATCACTTTTTATAGACAAAATATTTACTATTTTTCTTGTAATAGTATAATTTTTTATTTTAAGATGTACTTTTTATTGATTCAACCATTTAATCATGAATATATGTTACTTTAATTATTTATATTAATTTTAAAAAAATTAAATATCAATTAAATTTCTATTAAATCATTTTTATTTTTATATATTTTAAAAGAAAACTGCTAATGATTGGTATGAAAACAAATCTCTTAACAATTTTTTACAAATTGTGTCATATTATCTATGTTTTTATTTTAAAACCTAGGCTTTTTTGTTTTTTTTTTAGATAAATATAGGTATCTTCAACCAAGAATTAACAACTAATTTTTTAAGATATTGAAATATATTTAAGAAATAACTTCTCTCGACAAATGTTTTGTATTTATTTTTTTAAGTTGTATAATGTGTTTTTTGCATTTAAGAGTCAAGGACTACTTTTTTGCATTTAATATGTTACATCATGTTAGTAGTCTTTTATTTTTATTTTACTAACATTTTAGCATGGATATTATATAATATGTATTTTTTATAATTAAAAGTTATATAATAAATATCTTTAAGTATATAAGTTATATTTTAGATTAAAAATTTATATTATAATATAAGGTTATTTTTAATGATAAATTTAAAAAAAATTATTGAAATTTAATATAGAGATAGAGATAAAAAAAAGATAAATTAAAATAAATAAATAATTAAGAAAATCAAATATAGAAATAAAGATAAAAGCATAGTAATTTGAGGTTATTTGAAAAAAAAAATTACCTGTGTAATGCACGTCTAGAAAAATAAGAATGAAAATACTAATTGAAAAAGTAAAACAAGAGAAAGTCTTATTCTCAAAATTATTTATTCTAACTGATAATATAAAACTAAATATAAAGAATTTAATAGTTTAATTTTGATAGACTATATAAATATTTTTATATTATTAATTAATTAAAAATTATTTTTAGTATGATGTTTAAATTATTTATCATAAAAAATAATTATACCATACATGATAATCTATAATTGAAGGTCAATAAAAGAAATTATATTTTTAATGCATTATAATTAAATTTATAGTTTAATTTTATTTTAACCAATGTGAAATTTAATATTTTAGCTACTTTAATTTATTAATTAATTTTTTCCATATAACGCTTAGGTCAATAAAGGGACATTGCATAGTTTTTTAAATAAATAAATAAATAAAAATGTACATAACTAAAAATATAAATTTAATTAGAATAATGAATGCTTTATAATAATAAAAAAAACATTCTATCATATTAATCTTAAATAAAAATAAATTAAAGAACTTATTATCTTATCATAATTAAAGAGCTTATAAGAGTTAATAAAGGAGACAATGAAAATAAATTACTAAAACGAGGATAGATCACTTGTATTGATATAGCATGTCAAAATTTAAAAATTAAAAGTTAAATTCTAATTAATTTAAAATAAAAATATATTTAAATTGACTCAAGGTGTCAAGTTTTAAATTTAAACCAAATTAAATTTTAAGTGAAAATTAAGAAATAGTATTCGAAAGAAATATAAAAATAAAACGCAGTAGTATAAAGCATACAACTTAATGAGAATGAGAATAATACCCTACTATTGTTCTAATTCAAGAACGAAATGTAAATTCATATTATAAAAGTAGATTATGATTCATATCCTTTAAGTTGAAATAAATATAAATATTAATAAAATACAATATAACGATGTTAGAACAATTTCGAAACCCATTATGTGAATGTTATAAATTGGAGGTCTTAGCTAAAAAAAAAATATCGGACTATTGCACCACAGAAAAATTGCTTATTAATATAATAACCCCTTCTCAAAATAAAGACAGATTAAAATAATGAGCTCATTGACAGACTTGTGAGACCCATTAAGTTGAAATAAATATAAATATTAATAAAAAAAAATACGATGTAAGAACAATTTCGAAACCCATTATGTGAATGTTATACCACAGAAAAATTGCTTATTAGAAAATATAAAAAGATAAAAGGTAAACGAATCTAATTGCACCATTAATGTATAATAACCTCCCTCTCAAAATGAAAATTAAAATAATGTCAACGCAACCGTTATATATATAACTAAGTACATATCCAAAGTTAAACCCTCAGACACCACGTTATCACTAAAATGCTATCAGGCCCTAAATTTAGTACCGTTTTAAAGCTGACGGTTTGTTTTAGTGACGTTAATGGAAAAATCAGTAGAATCACAAACTTTAATTTGATTAATGCAGAAATCCACTTCAAAACAATCCTCAGGCAAATAAAGAATTTCTCAAGGGACCAAAGAGATCCATGTAGACCGGTAAAACTATTTCAACAAATTATCCATCATGGCTTTCTTACTACTCGCATCTAAATAAAATAGTTTCTGTACTATGACCACAAATCTAGCTTACAAGTTTATGATAATACAAAAGATTATCCTTACTAAGAAATCTCTAATCAAGATAGAATCCAAATAACAGAATTAGCCTTCATAATCTCCCTGAGCAAATTTGTTCTCTGGATAGAAAACAGCTACTACTTGATTTCCATCAAACTTTCGGCCATTTAATCCAGCACGGGCTTTTGTAGCACCATCAACATCAACGTACTCCAAAAACACCTGCAAATACAAAATAGTTACTTACAGTTTATAGCATGTATAAACCAAAAGAGATAAGCAATTATATGTAATATTCATTTTCCAACAGTAATTTCTGACATTCCCGGTCTCTTACATCGACTATTATTTTGATTCCACATCTACATCAACCCAGCATTAGGAAAGGGGAAAAAAAGACAAACAAATTCTGTGCTCTTTATTTCAATAATTTACAAAAAACATGACCGGAGGGGAGACAGAATTTCCAGAATAGGTCAACACACCTTTCCAACGCCAGGAGCAGGTTCACCGTCAGGTGGTGGACGTGGGATCACCACATTTACCAAAGTACCTGCATAAAGTGACAACAAAAACAGTGAACTAAGCAAATAAATTTTCATAGATAAGCATGTGAAGACAAAGGTTATGGAGGCTTCGGTCTGTATGTTAGGCCTGATTCTCTATGAGAATGTGGGACTACAAATAGCTGTAAAACAAATAACACAGAAAATTAATATGAAAGTGTAATAGTTCAGTGAGACAAGCAAACTAAATCAGAAATTACCAAATTTGGAGCACTCCTGTCTCATATCATCAAGAATCTCATCATAGTCTTCGTCATCTTTGAGCTCATCAGCGGAAACTGCGTGAGTTAAGCACACCACCTTTGTTGCCACTAAGGCTGGCTGCAACATAAGTTTCTACAGAAATCAAAAGTATATATCCCTTAGAATTTTAAACACATTCACAAATGATCCTCGTAACAAATACAATTTAAGGTACAATCCCGTCAAACCTGCAGTGCTATCTGCTGCTGTGCATGCATTAAAATGCTTTCTTGCTCTGGTTTAGGCTGCTGTGGGTTTGCACCTTGATTAGCTCGTCTAACTGTAAGAGTCTTATCTCCCATTTTTATTCCATTAAGAGCAGCACATGCAATATCTGTAACTGCAAGATCCTGGTAAACACAAAATGCATAACCCTTTGAGTTACCCGTTTCTCTATCTTTAACTAGATCAAAACCCCGTAATGGACCAAAAGTCTCTAACAGCTCTCTGATCTGTGTTTCAGTAAAGTAATAAGGAAGTCCACCAACAAAAATCCGATCAGGACCATCAAGTCCACCAGCCGAACCAGGTGTTAAGCCAACAGCAGCCAGATTAAGGTTTGGGTTAGGTTGGCTTGGGCCTAGGGTAGCAGCCAAGGAAGGATTATAATCAGTAGGCCTCCTGACTTTAACAGGTGCCCCCTGAATTAAAAAAGAAATTTGGATTAGCACCAACAGATATACTGGCATTCTTGCATAACAAAATGGAAAAAGGAAACCAAGCTTAGGATTACAGTCAAAAAGACACCTCGAAAATAATTCCATCCAAAGCCATTGCATTGCTAGCTTCCTCAACAGACCTCATCTCCACAAAGGCAAACTTCTTGTCATGATTAATGTAAACATTGACCACAGCATCACCTGCACATAAATTAAATCAATTAGGCACATTATAATGTCAGTAAACTGGCTCAATTCGTTGAATTTTATTGTGTACCTGGGCCAGCAGTGTTGCCCCCAATCTTGGCCATAACTTGACTGAAGAAAGTTGCAACTGACTGCAGTATAACAAGATCAGAAACAAAGATTTAAAAAAGCCAAATTGTCCCAAACAACCAGCTAAAAAAGTTTATGCAATTAGTTCTCCATTGATTATGTAATTAACAGATACATAATAGCAAGACTGGGACATATTATCATTGTTTCCTCAACTCAGATACAAGCATCAAAAGTGAAGAGTATGTGGTAAGAGACTCTAACAAGCTTTGATCAAATGATGAAACAAGTAAACTATTTGGCAAACAAGATATTTAGCAGATAGCCAAACCAACTTAACTATTCCCAGTTAGAAATTCCGATATTCTATATTACCTGCTCATTAGCTGTAGGAGGGAGGCCACCAACATACACCCGCCTAGCATGTCGTGTAGCCTGTAAATACAGTACACCAAAGACAGGCCATTATCAGGAAAAGCCATGCTAAGATGGAAAGACAGTAAATTTCATACCATTGAAGCATTTTTACCTGTTGTGTCATAGCCTGAACTGGCATGACAGGGAGAGCACTAAATGGCTGCAACTTAAAAAAGAAAGAAACAAGAATGAAGTGAAATTAATAAAAACATTATCACACTGCATAACCAGAGCTGGGAAAAAGGAACCAAAAAATACCTGACTTGTAGCCAATGGAAACATATTTGGAAACATTCCAGGAATTGCAGGATTTGCACCAGTAATCTGACCTGCATATTTTAACAAGGAATTTGGCAACTCAGAACAATCAGAACAAACTCACTATTTTCACTTATTGCAATCCTAGTACATAAGAATCAAATGACTCCTTTTGCTCCAATTGGCATGAGCTTAAGCATAATTAAACCTCGTTGCATATTATTGTATCAATAGGATTAAAGGAGCATTGTAAACAAGCTTTAGAGATAATATTTGCGTCTACCAAAGTAGGTAATAGTTTCCAGTTGAAGACGAACAAGACCCACCAAAAACAGGTGCATTGATTCCTCCGTGGACATAAAAGCTACAGATGTCGGCTCACGCCCATTGTCAGCACAGTGGGGCTAGTAGCCCAACATTGCCTTCTTAGAACATATGACAAGACATAGAAACAAAACAAACAAACACCAAACACAAGACAAAAAACCAAAGCATCTTTTAGTTCCAGAATTATATCACTAAGTAAAAAGAAAGACAAAATTACACACCATGGGAAACCAGTCCTCAAAGGCTATATATACTCAGATAGTAACTGAACAAAGCTTACCAAGTTAACACCATGCAATTTGATATGAATTTTCCATACTAGGACAAACAAACAAAAAAAAGTTAAGATAAAAATTTCATAATATATACATGAGTAAATGTACCTGCAACGGCAGAAGCACCAGCCAACATAGCAGAGGCAGGGGGAGCCATATCAAAACCACTAGTCCTTTTGCTGTAAATAAATCAAATTAGTCATTCCTCCATATGCATTCACAACATTCTATTAGTTCCACTTGCACATCCACCAACCATTTTATTATACAAAACAGAACAGAATTCTCAAATGGCAGTCACAAGCATGATACATTAGCATAGATGTATGTTAAGGATCTTTCCAAGATTTACCTCTTTGAGCGTGAACGAGAACGCGACCTTGATCTATGCTCAGATCGACCCCCTGACCGGGATTGAGATTGAGACCGTGACCTGCGCCTATGTCTATCCTCTCTATCATAATCCCTTCTTCTGTACTATCAAACAATGTCAGATAACAATTGAAGAAATAATATGAATAACAAGAAGAATAGAAAACAACTGATTGAAAATAAAAGTGCCGCTGAGGTTTTGGATTTAGAAGTGTGAAATCTGTTATAAGACAATACATTGCATATAATAAGTATCTACTAAAAAACTGATATGGGAGAAAATCCTCAAGCTCCAACTCAGATACAAGGCATTAAGATCCCAAATACACTTTTACCTGTCATAGTCCCGGGTTCTGTAATAATCATCATCATCTCTATCCCTTGTCCTTTCCTTTCTCTCACTACGATCCCTGTGTCGATCTCTGTGATGGCGATCCCTGTCACGGTCCCTTTCCTTCTCACCATCACGATCTCGGTCCCTTTCCCTGTCTTTGCTTCTCTCCCTATCTCTGTCCTTGTCCCTGCTTCTCTCCGAATCCCTCTCCCTACTTCTCTCCATTTCCCTGTCCCTACCCTTTTCCCTTTTTCTTTCCCTGTCTCTCCCTTTCTCCCGTTCCTTATCTCTGCTTCTGGAAGAGTCTCTGTCATAATCGTGAGATCCATGCTGCCAAAAGACAACCAAAAGATTAACAGTGAGTAAACAAGCCCCTGTCTTTCAAACTTGATAATAGCAATGATGCATATAAAAAGGTTAAAAGAAACTTAGTTATAACTGATATGCTTCACACAATCAGCATCACACTGAGCATACAAGAACCAAACAATAGGCACACACAAGCCACAATTACAATCGCACATAAAATGCCTGAAAAGCAACCAAATCCAATGTTCCCAAATTTTTAATTCATATTATTCTATTTAAAAAAAATATGTGGGAAGACCACATAAAATTATGTAAAAGCCTCAACATTTTAGAGATAGCTTGGCAACAAAAGACACAGAAGCATAGTACACAAAGCACAGACCTTACAAGTACCTAAACGTCTCTTACAGTGTTGAACAATAATCAGAGAAAAGGGGAAAACACAAAACAAAATCTAACCCCAAATCTCACCATAACATACACACGCCTAGTCAGTTTGACACGCAACAGTGGAGAGAAAAGGCAGATATATGCTTTGTTGAGTTAAGATTCAGAACAAGAGAAACAGAAAAACCCTGACCCGAAACCCCAGCTTAGGGAAAGAGAGAAAGCACGAAAAACCCTAATTGTGCATCGAAATGAAACGGCACAGAAATAAACACAAAAAAAGGGAGGAATGGAAAAAAGAAGAAAAATCAATTGAAGCAGAAAGTGAAGAGAGAGAGAGAGAGAGAGAGAGAGAGAGAGCATACGTGAGATTTGGAATCGGTGAGATCGTCGTGAGTGGGTTGAGGAGAGGAATCAGGATGAGGATGAGAGTGGGAATTGTGAAGCTCTTCTTCTTCTCCGTTCCCTTCGTATCTTTCTTCGTATTCCGCCATCTCTCACTTTCTCTCTGTCTGTGTTTGTGCGTTGAGTTTGAGTAAGTGCTTTGCTTTGTTTTTACCTTTCTCGGTGAATGATTATATATCAAACCCCCACCATTTGTCTGCTCAAATACCCTCTTCCTCTCATTCCAATTGGGTTTTTACTCATGGGCTAGTCCAAGGCTCTTGCTATTCCCACATTCTGATTTTCTAAGTTCACCCCAACCTTTTTTCGATTTTTCCTACCATAACAATTTTGTTGTGTACTTTTGTTGAGATACAGAAACGTGTATTTTTTTTTTTTTGCATGATTAACTTGTACCTCTTAATACGTAATAGAAATATATTTATGTTATGTATTGATTCAAAATACACAATAAAAACATATTTTTAGTTGTGCATTTTAAATTGTAATCATTTCTTCTTTTTTTGTGATCAATATCAATATTAATTATTAATATTCACATTCCTTAAGAACTATGAAAAGTTATATCAATATCAATTCTAATATCAAAATCCATACAAAACAAATATAATAGAACATGAATAATTATAAGATAGATAAATTTAGATAATACAAAGTGAAATCAAATAAAAAATAATAGAAAATAATAAAATTTTTCTTCTCATCTTTTCATATGTGCACCCAGCCAAAATGTTTAACAATGCAAATGTCAATGTCTTTTATGTGATGCGATGGACATCAATACTTATAAGATTTATCCTCAAATGAAGATGTAGCTCCATATTCTACATTATCCACTCAACAACACTTACAAGAAATATAAATAAAGAATATGAAAGTTTGCTTATCATTCAATACATAAGAGAAACATATATGTGGATAATTACCTAATAATCATGAAAATCATTAGAAAAAAAATCTTATAAACTATTTCTAACCTATTATACAAAAACTTAAGTAAGGTCTCACGGGGAATCTCCTTATGATGGAGCAATGGTGTATGGATGAAAGACTTGGAGGAACCAATCCAAGTAGTCACTTATGCAAGGGTAAGGAGAACCATGAGGCACAAGCCATCCTTTAACATCTATCAATACAATATGCTTTGCCCAATCAGCAAATCCTTCATTACAAACCTCAATGGTGGGATATTGGTTAAGTAGCAACCAAGTAATCCCCTAAACATGTTGAAACCATTGCAACACTCTCTCAAGAAGATAAAGGACTTATAACAAAAAAGATATTTAAGAAACAACCACGCATATTTGTGTTTTTAGTATGACATCCAAATCACATCAACTAGCTAAAGCATATCTAACTTCATCCTCATCAAGAGTGTGCAACTAAGCTTCTCACAAGCTAGTTTCCACCAACAAGCATGAAGGTTCTACTCAATAATTTATCTACAACTTGTTGTTAGCTAATAATAGGAAAGTGCATATAAATTCATGTCTATAAAATAATTAACAAATTTAATTTGTATAAAATCAAATGTCTTATGAGGAAAAAATAAAAAGATACTTATGGTAGAGTCATGTATCTTCCTAGTTGGCTCGAATGTTGCAAGTTGGTAATGATTAGTTAATTATACAAGAACACTAGTGTTGAAGCACCTTATGCATATTGCTCACAAAATTGAAAATCATGGAATAGATATAGGTAACAAACAAGCACATGTATCTAACTCTTATCTATAAAGATCATGCAACACATTAAATGTAGCAAATCATTTTTCATAGCATATGCGCCCTCACCAGCAATTATAGCTACAAAATATATGTCATTCAAACAAGTTAATACCATATACTCTTTTGCATTTGTGACAAGATATGTCACTTCGTAAGTCTTGACATCTTTCATAATTTTTTTGTCCAAAATAAGGATAATCTTGACATCTTTCATAATTATTAAAAAAAAAAAAAGAAACAGCATAAAATATGTGTATTAATTATTTGAATAGATAGGTATTATTTGAAGAAAAAAAAACTTTTCTTTCTTTATTTAAGTACTCCTTTTGTCAATAACATAACCATAACCATTCACATGACTTTTACTTTGAGTTCTTACCACTTAATTAAACAAGATAAATGAAGTCATAAAACTTATTATTACATCATTACAATATCCTTGATATTTGAACAAAACATCTCCTTAACTAATCTCCAGGACTAATTTAATTTAGTCAAACCCTTTAGAAGGATCCTCTTCTTCTGTAGAGTCTTCTCTTTTGTTTGGATCATTAGCTTGTATTGGCCCCATGAAGGATTGTGAAGGTTTAGGGGTCTGAGGTCGTCTTCGCATGGCTAGAACTCTAGCAAATTTAGGTGGCAGAGTTTGAGATAAGACCACTGATAAATCTACATGATGAAACTACAGGGAACCATGATATTAGTAGGTTTGAAATCAAATTGAACATATCCCACGAATGTGTCATCTCCTTGGACTCTGTCATAGGTTCATCTTCCTTCCAAGGGTTTACGGTCAGGCGAAATAATGGTTAGAAATCATCTACCATTGGTGTCTGAAAAGACAAAGGGGTGTACGAGTGAATCATTTATCCTTAGGTAATACATATATCTAAATAAAAGGTGATCTATCTAACGAAGACTCTTATCTCACCGTACGTGCCTAATTAAGAATTCTACTCGGTTTTGGCCTTTCGCAACCTCTAATATTACTAACTTTGAGAGGGCTTATGTGAGTGTGTCATTAATACTCCAAGTTGCAATATTTTGGTTGACAATCGGGAGTCTATATCCTTCCTAGTACTCAGTCTAGGATACCCTCAATCGAATTTTGGTAATGTTTCGCTTTGTCGAGGACGTCAAGCCGGTTCTATGAAACCCTCTTCATTATGAGTGATTCGTAATTTAGCACCTTATCTACCCCCAAGGTCTCACCAGAGCCTGTGTATATTCCTCAGATACCTTCTATGATCAACCATTGCATTCTCCATTCTTAATTCTCACTCGATAAAGTTTTCAATTCTTTTTACCTTCCTTATTCTATCTGTCATCTCCACTGTTCATCTTATCTTGGTACTGGTGACAAATTCATATATCCATCTTTATATCATAATTATTTTAAACTGTATCATCATTGTCTAAGCATATCTTAGTTCATTATCTATCATAGGGTTATTTTAGAATTTATTGTCTCAAATAGATAGTTATTAGGAATATTTATCTTCCACTAATAGTGGAGGTATGAAATCATATTTACATCATCAATCCAACACATTTAAATGTATAATAAATAATCACAATAAACAATAATATATATTAAATTCAAATAAGGGGTAAAATGGTCATTTCATCTTTTCTTCCACAATTTCTTTTGATCTTTATATTTATGTGAAAGACTTAAGTATAGAAGGTTTTAAATCTCTATTAGTTTTAGTTTGAAAATTTTACTGAAAAAGGGTATTTTTCAGGAATTTACTTAAGAAGGGTATTTTGGTCTTTTTGCTAAAATTTATCCTTTTATGTATTTTCTCCTCATTTTTCAACTCATAATTTTTTATATAGGTTTCCTAGTATTTTAAACTATTTTCCTGGATTTTTAGGAGATCTACCAAATGATAAAAATTTCTTTTTCAACTTGGGGACATTTTGGTAATTTTATAAAATTTTGCCCTTTAATGACTTTTCCTTTACATTTTTAGCTCATAAATTTTATGATAGTTCCTAATGATGATAGCAAGGATTTAGACTATCTCTTCCTCCATTTGGAGTGACCAATTAATGGTAAAACCTGGTTTTCTTAACCTAGGGGTATTTTGGAATAAAATTTTATTCTTAAGGATTTTTCAATTTCTAAAAAGGTAAAAATTACCTAGTCTTATACCTAGGCTGATTCTGAAGCTTCTCCCTTAATTCATTGACAAAAAAGGGTTAAATTTCAAAAATTATTTCTTAGGGGTATTATGGTAGTTTTTAGAAAAATAAGTTAATTTTATTCAAACTATTTGCGAAAAATTGCTTTTATATTTATGCTTAGAAGTAGAGTTATCTTCTTTACTTGTTTCAAAATTTGAATGAATCAAAATGGCAGAAAATAAAAGAAAAACAAATTAAGGGCATTTTAGTAATTTTCTGTCATAGGGGCAAAATGGTCATTTGACCATTCATCATCTTCAACCTCTGAACTAGAGGCTTAATTTGGTTCAAAATTGATTTTAATTTCTTCCATATATGTTCCTTTTCATTCCTTGGTTCCATGTTGTCCATTATGCACCTACATAGATTAATTTACTTAGAGGAATTATCTTTTTCCTCTTGAAATTTTCAAAATTTTGAAAGCAGCATGTTGAACCTTCGTCTTTGCTTGATTCTCAAATTTCTTTCATGATTCTAGGTAATTCTTTGCCCAAAATCACTTGAATGACATTTATAAAGGTTACAAGATAACTAATTTCATCAAAATTTATATACAAACACGAAATTGAATCATTGTTACTCAAAATTTTAAAACTTTCGATTTCAATGCGTATTTGATTAATTTGATCATCCTTAGAGTGTCAAATTGTCAAGAAACCAAATTCAAACAATTTAAAATGATTCTACGAAACAATTTTGAAGAAAAAATGGCTCCTCCTATCTGAATTGAGTTTTCCGGCAAACTTTTGGTGATGCTCCGACGTCATTGTGAAATCGTGATTTCTTGGACAATTCTTTGAATTTCTTTCACAGAATCGTTCTTCGAACGATTTCAAAGCTCACGGGATTGAAACGAAGCAATGAGAGTGAGGGATTAAGGAGAACTTGAAAGATGAAGTTCATTGTTTTTTGCTTTCAATTTCGAATTTAATGAAGTATTTATAGATGTTCTTCTATCTCTTCCTTCGATTCGAAGCAACCTTAGGTTATGGGCAGACTAGCTAGGGAATGACAGGGTATGGGCAGCGTGTTTTTGACAGGAAGGACAAAGTTTTAGAGGAGTAATCTCGAGATTGAAGGAGGTGACGAAGCTACTTCAATGACGATATGCATTTTAAAAATTAACTTAAGTAGTTTTTAATTTGTAAAAATAACAACAATGGACCTAGCAGTCAAATATATTTTATAAATAGTAATATAAATATATTTTATAAATATTATTTTAGCTTTCCTTAGTCATGCAACTTATAAACTAATATATTTAGCTTAATTGCCCAAATCAACACAAAAACATCACAAGATTTTATATGACTTTCTAGACAATACTATATTCAATAATTGTTCAACTCCTAATTTTTTATAAGGTGCTGACAATCATAATATGTTAGTTGGTAACATTTGAAGAAACATCAATTACTTTTCGTTAGTTATTTTTATATACAAGTTATTTTATTCAGACTCATTATTGTCTTTACTTTCTGCCTTACCTGATGATAAGTTTAACAAAGAAAAAGATGAATCCTACTTGAATTGAAGGATGAGAAGACTTGAAACATAATTCTTCAAAGTTTTGGTTGAATTTTATTTTATGGAAAAAATAAATTTCTTAAAAATATATAGATTAAATTTGGATATTAATTGCATCTACATTAGTGGAATGATCTGCAATTTCTATTATAAATTTTGATTTCATATCAACATAATTTTTTCTTCATCAACATATTCAAAATTAAGTTTAAATTTTATCAAAATTAAAAATTGAGAAACTTTTATAGATAATCAATATTTGGTATTTAACTTAAAGCATAAGTTGATCAAAGAATGTTTGTACGCACCACCAAAATTTATTTCTAAAATGAAAATTTTTAAAAAAATCATTCTTAAACAATCAAAATTAAAATTTGTCACTTTTTAAATATGTTTAGTATTCAACACTAAGAGTTTAATGTGCAAATCAACATGAGTTTAGCAAAAGACTTAAAGGATAACTTTAAACATAATAGCTATTTATAATGCAAAAGAATCATAAAAAATATATTAAAAATTCTAAATTTTTTAACACATGTCTAATTAATTGTTACAAATAGAATATGAGAATCATGAAGACACCAAAGTGGTTAATAATTTAATTGATAATTTCCTTAATTAGTTTTTCAATATTTTTAAAGGATATTAAATTAATGAACTCCTAAAAAATAGTTTTAATATAAAATAATTTTAAATTAATTTTTTTATTTTTATGTATATTTTTTATAATTTAATTCTTTTATAAAAACTTCTTTACTTCAAGAATGTAACATTGTAAAATTAAAATTTATAGTTATATTAGAAAATAAATAAGTTTTAATTATTTTTTATTCTTTCTTATTAATATGTTGATATCTAATTTATGTAGTACTCTTTTTAGTAATATAGCAAAAAAAAAAATTAATTAAATAAATTTTAATCAATTTTAAATATTTTTTAATACTATAATAAGAAATTAACAAAATTATTGATATTTTTTACACATACAAAAAATTAATCCTTCTAGCACGGGTTCATAATCTAGTTCATTAATATAATGTCAATATTATTGACCTCTAATTTTTTACTATTTATGTTTAGATCTAGTTTTTTAATTATATTGAACAATTTTTCTATTTTTCCTAGAAACGCACATTAACTTTCTCAAAATTACAAAATAAAATTAACAAATGCAAAATACAATCACCGATTAATGTCGCCCTCGCCCTGCATATGTTGGACGGATTTTGTTCTTTAGATCACAGGTATTCTATAGATTATTTTATTCTAGTAGGATACGGCTACTTATAATTACACTAGTTGTTAATAAATACTTCATCATAAATAGGCAACTTAAATGTTGAAAAGATTATTATTATCATTATTATTATTATTAGGATTAGGATTATTATTATTATTATTATTATTATTATTATTATTATTATTATTATTATTATTATTATTATTTATTTTCTTTTATTTCACTTTTATCTTAATGTTTTTTATTTCTTTTTTTTTCTTTCATGTGAAGTCATCTTATTTCACTTTCTTATTACTATGACACTCAAATTAGTATATACAAACAAGTAAAAAAATAAGTCAAATTACAAATAATTGAATTATTTGTATGTGGCAAACTTATTGTACCTTGGTTTGACATTACACTACTTTTTTAAGTAGTGTCATCCTACTTAGTGAATCACTCATTCATATATTTTTTTAGATAATAATATTTACACACCTCAATGATATTAACATCTAAGTGTTACTCTTTTTTTTTTTCTCTATTCTCTTCTTGTCATATTATGTTATTAATTATATTAATAATTTATTTCTCCTTTTTTTCCTATCTCTTTCAAGACGTTTACACTCCAAAAAGTATCCATATATAATTTTTCTATTTTCCCCACCTTAGTAATCCTCTGAAGGTCATTATTATTTTTTTTTTTTTCATTTTTGATTTTGTGCTTTGCATGTTCCACTGGATTGCAAGTCAATTGGGTTATTTAATACGCTTTAATGAATTTTAGGCTTTTGGACGTGGGCCTAGAACAAGAATAAATGTATCTAATTATTAATAAGTAATTAATAAGTCAATAGGCAACTTAATTGTTGAAATTATTCTTTACTTTCATTTTTGAATTTATTTATGTATAGGATTTAATTTCTTAAGTTATAATTGTTTATAAAACTCTTTTTACGCCAGTCTTTGTTATATCTCATTTGAAAACTAACTCCTATACTTACAATTAAATTTTAAGATTTAAAACGCAAGTAAAGAATGATTTCAATTGCTACATCATTTGTTGAAAAATGTTTAGTAAAAAACTTATGAATCAGAATGATCAAGTGTGAAGATAATAAGCCACTTCGCCGATCCAACAAATAACTCCCTGAATTCATAACATCTCTAGAGTCATTAACGACTTATAAATCAGAATCAGAATCAGAATCAGAATCAATTCCACAAATCAATTGCAAAAAATAGGAGTCCACACATCACAGGCGATTCTAGTATAGAGTAATAAGTTGATAATAAATGGCTCATGTGAGATGATAAGGGAGCAATAGCACATTATGTTTGTAAACTACTCTGGGCAAAATGGCCTCCACAAACGAGACCTATGGCTAGGAATATTGAAGTGCCTGATCCTTCCTTCTTGTTCTCTCAAATACCCTTCACACAGAAAAGCCTTTGAGAAGTTGTCCTCCACCTTCCTATCCACATCATGCACAAACACATCAGTTTCACCATGCTCTTTGTTCCTAGCAATCAACCCAGCAGTGTAAATTGCACTCATCCTCCCTGGTGCCTCATCAAAGTAACCAGTGGGTGCATCCACCATGATCACATCCCAATCTATGTCATAAACCTCACTTGGGAGCCCTTTATGTGCTAATGAGCATCTGGAGAATCGTGGGTCTGACACCTTTTGGCAATCGTCTTTCATTCCACTTTTCATGAGCTCATCAGCTTGGTTGACCCGTGTGTCATACATGACATGGTAGGACTCCAAAGAGGGTATCTTCTGTTGGATTTGGTCGATCCAAGACTTGTCCTCCTCAAGGAAGACCGTGCGGCCACCATAGTTGAGTGATGTCCACATGAGGCTGTCATGGCCAAGGCCAAACACAAGGAAATTGCAGGGAGACTTCTTCTGAAGGACCCTTGCTGAGACTGAGATCTCGTGGAGGGTCTGTTGGGGGGTGACGTTGGTGGTGGCATAATGGATGATGGCATTGGCTAAAGATTGAGGGGCTTTGGTACACGGAGGGTTCAAGGGGGGTGAAGGGCATGACGGTGTGGCTGTTTCTGTCCTTGTGGTGGCTTGAGGTTTTTCTTCTGCTGAAACTGGAACTATTGTGTTTGAGTTTGACAAATTGGTTTCTGCGGTGAGTTGGGGAGACACTGAAAATATGGATGGGCGGAATAGCAAGATGAAGAGGCAGAGAACAGCAAGGCAGAGGAGGGCTACCTTGAAGGTGCATGTGAATTGGGTGGTTTTGGATCTCATGATATTGAGCCTGCTAGTGATTTTCTTTTCTTTCTCCTGAGTAAGGAAGAGGATGATCAGGTAGATATCAGTTTCATTTGAATAGGAATTTGGGCATTTATGGGAAAGTGAGGTTGTGTCGGATATCTGAATTTGCTTGAGAGTAAAGTGAGGTCAACCTGGCTTTAAATGAGAATGGGATCAAAATAGTAACAGTTCTTGAACAAGATTTATAGTTAATTAGTCATAAGGTGTCATACATTTATACTTTATGTACTACCTACTAAAAGAATCATTCGGGTGAGAACACCTACCGTTAGTTGTAATGTTGCTGGGGCTCAAGTAGACGTGGTATTTTTCAGATATATTTTTTTGTCAAGTCTATAATAGCGATAGGATATTGCAAGGGATGACTTATAAGAAACAAGAGCAGGTAAAGTGACAGAAATGATTAATCATGTTTGTTATGATTAGGAAACATGCATTACTTGTATAAAGCGGATACAAAGGAAGAAATTTGGACCCCATGATTTTGACAATAAAGCTACTAATATAACTTTGGGTGCTTAAATATTTGTCAAAGTTGGTAGAACTGCAATCGGGTTGAATAGTTGATGTTTTATAAATATTTTGTCGTCTTAAACAAAAATGAAATGCCACCTAGAGATGGTATCTGATGTCTGACTCTATTCATGTTAAAGAGATCATGAAATAGTTTCAAGTTGATTATTTGTGCAATTAATTATACCACCGAGTCATTTTATAAGTTTTCTCTTTTTTTTTTTTTACACATTTTGTTATTTAATATAATATTTGGAAAAAATTATACTTCATTTTTAGAACACTTGGTGCTTTGTTTTAATAGTACTCATAGTCTTAGCAAAGAATTTTTCTAAATATTTGATAATTAATTTATAGTTTAAAAAATAATCAATAAATGATGATATAATAACATGTTGACAATCTATATCACATAATTAAAAAACATGACAAGACAATTAAGTAATTTTGTTATCAAATTATATTTTTAAATTTCTCATTAATTAATTTAACATTATTAACTGTTAAATAAATATATTTTATTAATAAAATTATACATGACTGTCCTAACATATTCCTTGAAGACATTAAAATATAATAAGTTATTAAACTATCAAAATTATTGTTATGTTATTAATGTTGTTATTTGAAAGTAGAGACTAAAATTAATTTTTTTATAATTTTTAAAGAATTAAAATAAAAAAATATTATATTTTATAGGGATCAAAATGTTATTTAAAACTTAATTTATATTAATATTTTTAGTAATTAATTTTATAATAAATTTTATTAATAAGAAATTATCAAAATATTAGAGGAAGGATTTGAAAACCAACCCCTATGCTCGGCAACCGCCTATAATACCACAACAACATCATTAAGAATTGAATTCATGTAAACATGATTAAGAAATCTAATTGTATTCAACTTTATTGGTATATTATATGTAACTTAAATAAGTAACAAGCCAAAATTACACACACACATATATATATAATTTTCTTTTGTAAAATTATGTTGTTTTATTTTTTTTTTCTTTGTATACTTTAGGTATTGAAATAAAATACTATTACCGATGAATAATTTTTCTATATTTCACTAAAAATTTATATTCATATCATACATTTTCAATTAATCTCCTTTATTAATTTATATTTATTAATATTAATATTAATAAATATAAATATAAACATATATCATTACTAATTAATATAAATTAATATTAACATGCAATTGTCAATTTTTTTTATTAATATAAGATTTAATTTT
>JAMLFT010001766.1:8041-28864 GCA_026544285.1 Pachyrhizus erosus
TCTTTTTCCAAATATCTTAACCCCCCCCCCCCCCCCAACCATTAGTATTATTGATTAGTGTCTAATTTCATCCTAAAAACACAAATTTTCTCATTTATAAAGTCTCAAACAACAACTTAAACTTCTAGACCTAAGACACTAGGCTTTGACGTGAAAAACAAGGGACACTTACTTATGTTGTTTCATTCATTTTTCTAGCATACAAGCTTAACATTTGAACTTCTATTTGTCACAAATATTCCACAAATCATTATCACAAAATATCCTTAACTTATAGTGATTTTACAACTCAAATTTTTAACACAAGTCACATTTTTATCCCATCTTATGTGTCTATTTTTCCAGCAAACACAATAGCTCACACAATGAATCAATCAAGCACAAAATACCATTTTTAAGCTTCCAAATCATAGAGCAATACTTCCATAGCTTACTATTGAAGGTTTGACAAGTGTGCAAAAGTCACTTGTAATCAATGATGGATTTAAAGTTGTCTCCTCAAAGACTTGGTTGATGTTTGATTAAGTTACAATTATACTATTTAAGAAATCTAGCTTTACTTAAAATAATATTCACAATGGTTTATTGGTTGGTTTGTTTGAGAATGAAAAGTAAATGGAAAAAAAATTTATAAACAAAGCAATACTAAGATTAAGATATATTAAATGATTAAATGTTGAGATTGAATTTTATCTAATCTTACTCCTTTGTAACCTTAATAATCATACATATGAAAACTCTTTCTCTACCTCATTATCTAGGATTATAGTCATCTAGCTAATTCAGTCATGAGATCCTAATTTACCGTCATAAATATCAATTCCTTGCATATTTAAGAAGAAAACTTGCATTAAAAGCATCCATAAAGACTAATGTTTGGTATTATATTCCTAGCAATCCCAACCATTTGATGCTTCATTATAAAAATGATCCAAAAAACATTTTCCAATTGGATTCTAAATCAAAAATCATTTTACAAGTAATCAAAATGTAAAAAACATTAAGAGTATAAATGAACACTAATGGGTCGAAAAGAATAAATCATATGTACGAAAACCAAGAGTTATATTAGAGTTTAACAAAAAAAAAAAGATCAAACACTCATTTGCATGAGATTTGATTCATAAAAGATGAGAAGATATCGAAGCCTCAAGTTGGAACTTTTGTTTTTTCCTTGAAATCTTGAAAATCCTTTCGGATCTTCAACAAAAGAGTTACCCAATGGAGGAGAAAGAGAGAGTTACTCGTTTATTTGGTTTAGCCCCTTCTACCCTAAAAAAATATTTCTTTCTTATTTATATCACTTGACTTTTCAAACAATAAAATAAATCTTGAATACTTTCACTCGAGTGAAATTCTTGCTCTTGAGCGAAATTGAGGCAGAAAGCTCTCTAATGTCTGACAGAATTCGCTCAAGCGAATTTTTTCGCTTGAGTAAATTTGAGCGCATTTAATCACCTTATCTTCTCTTCATTAGCCTACAAAATAACATAAATCTCATTTAAGAACATTCAAAATTTGAATGGTTGGATTTCAGTTTGGACTAAACTAATATATAAGATTTTTAGCACTAAAGAGGGTAAAACAAAATAAACTAAGAGTGAAAAAGTGTCAAAGTTCTAATAAAAGATATCTGAAATCAAGTAAAATTGACCTCTAACACTTACCTAACCATCATATCCAACAACCAAGCTTATTAAACATGATAAATGCAAGCATTTATAGGCAAAAGCAATAGCTATATAACAATAGATTTTTAGCACAGTTTTGAACTTGCAATTGTAACTATATTTCATATCTCAACAACCCAAAGACATAACAAGTTAGTAATAGCATTATTCTCTCATTCAAAGCAAGAAAATGACAATAAGAAGGAAAGTAGGGAGGTTGGAATGAGCTGAGAGAGGAGAGAAATTTGAAAAAGAAGAAGAGGGAGGTTGTTGTTTAGTAGGGCGTGTGTTTATGTTGTCTTATTTATAGAAGAATGCCCAATTTGTTGTTAAGGAACCCTTTGAAAGTCCATTGATGCAATTACCTATATACATAATTGACTATACCAACATTCCACAATATGCCAAAGATAAAACCTTTGTGTTCAAGCCATCAAAGGAGTTTAAGGCCTTACCAAATGACACATTCATTGATGATGGTTGGAAGAAATTTGCAAGGAAGATCTATCCTAATGTGGTGAAGGAACTAGTGAGATGAAGGCAACCTCTTGGTGTCAACCAACACCTCATTCCTTTCACACTTGAGGAAGCTACTAAGTTGATGACCTTATCAAATGAAGAAACTACAACAGTGGTTTCACAACCTATTACTTGAGAAGAAGGAAAACAACTAAAGGAAAAGCAAGGAAGTACAAGGCTACTAATTATGAGCTTGTAATTGCTCTTTCTTCCAATATAGAGGTGGAAAAACATTATGCTTGTATTGAGCTTGAACTAATCATTAGAGAACCCACCCAATTTACATTACTAATTTATCCTTTTGTTAACAACTTGTTGATTGTTGGGCAAATAAAGGTCTAAAGTATGGGTTAAAAATCAAGTTGTCATATACCCCTTCTTCCCTACATATAAAGAAGTCTACTAAGGTTAAATTCTACCTTGGTTGAATTTGCCCAAGGTTTTTTATTATTGATTTGAATAGGAAGAAAGAGGAATAACATAATGAAGTAGAGATGCTAGCAAAGTCAAAAGTTGAGTTTGAAAAATATATAAATTTGTTTAAGAAGTCTAGAATCATAATAGGCTCTCTAAGGAGTATGATGAAGAAGATGGATGCAAGTTATAACAACAACAATTGTATGAATCCTTTAGAAGAACTTCGTTGTCTAAGCTTATGAAGCAAGAGAAAGAGATTGAGACAACTGTAAATAGCTCATACGCTTTGTCTCTGGTGATAACATAAAGCTACTAGAATACAATCACTAAATTCATGGTGGACGAAGAAGAACCACTATATGGCCTAAAATCAATGATCGTGGATGGAATTTTGGTAGCTCTATCTAATTAGAAAAACAAGAAAATTCCTATTAAAGAGAGGTTTCCTCCTCCCATATCTATTGATGATGTTGAAAATGCTACAGTTGAGGTTGTTGCACCTGAAGAAGAGCCTCCACATACACATCCTCCTCCTCTTCCTATTGAAATGACAGTGACCACAAAAATTTCATCATCCAAACCTTGTTCTACTTCTTCATTAGTCACTCTTGCTTAAGTGGAAAAGCTCATTGATAAAAAAAAATAAATCAAGGACCACTTGGCTAAGCGAGACACCAAGTTTGTTAATGTATTCATAATCAAGTTCAAGCCATAAAATTAAGATTTTATGAAACACCTAGTGCTTCTCTTGCTCTTATAATAGCTTTATTGTAACAATTGGTTGCTTAAGCTCCATATAAAGAATCTTCACAACAACCCCCTTAATAGCAAGATGAAGCACAAGATTAACCATCTACCTAGTGATTATGATGCTCAATTACTTTTCACCTTTTTGCTTGATGCCAAAAGGGGGAATGTATTAGGGAAATTTTGATTTTATTTGAAACATTATTAATTTATTCACTTTATAAATAAGGAAGTTATTGGTTGTTCAAGTCTTAATGTTTGCTTTGATCATATTACTTGTTTTTGTTGATATTTTTTGTTTTGATATATTTATGCGTATGTAATGTTTTCTTTTGATACAAATATTGGACTAGGGGAGAGTCAAATATTATTGCATTTGTTTTGCATATGATCATAAATGCTTTTAGTTATGCTCTAATTTATCAAGTTATACTTATTAGTTTTTGCTTTGATGTTTCTTTATATCTTAAAGCTCTAATATATAATACTATCTTGTGTTAACTCTAATAATAGTATATCTTCCTTTTGGATATGCTTTGATACGACCTAGTTTTTGCTATAATGCTTATCATCTTGTTTTTAGCTCTAGTACATAACATATGATGATATCTTTGATTCTATCTTTTTATGCTATGATTTATTAAAATATTATATTTTTATAATCATAAAAAAAATGGTAGATTGTTAAAACCAAATATATGAAATATGTCTAACCTTAGAAAATCACATGATTTTAATCATTAAAAAGATATTAAACTTTGATGGACTAATGTGTTTTAATGACATGTGCAAATGTTGTGCGTGTCCAAAGTTGGAAAAGGTATATCACTTGAACACAGATGAATAAAAATTTGTTTTAAATGAACATGTGTCCAACTCAAAAAAATGACATCCAATGTTTTCATAAAGATTGTATCCAAAGTTTTTACAAAGTTATTTGGTGTCCAACACATTATTTTGATATTTAGTTAATGATAATGAAAACTCATTTTGATTTCTATACTCACCTAAAGCTTTTATTTAACACATCTAAGTCACATAGCTTAAAGCTTTCACAATTTAAGATGTGAAGTTTACTACTCTTATAATTCATACATGTTATTCTCTTTATTTTACAAATATGTTCTAACGTTTGAATTTCAATCATTTAATAAAAGACAAAACTATCTGAAGGATAAGTAGAGCTTATGATCAAAAGCTAACTTCAAGTCAAGTGTTTGATTAAAAAAAAAAGACAAAAGTAGGAATGTGTAGAAAAGTAAAGTCAACTTCAAATATGTATGTAATTTTTGAGGAAAATGACATTTATTTTCTCTCTCATCTGTTGTAGATGTCATATCAGGAAAAGAAAATGTAACTAAACTCTCTATTCATTTATTGAGGATTTAGAATGGGAAAGTTCACAACACTTGTATCTCATAAACATATCTTTTGTAGATTCTTTAGACAATCAAATTTTGATCAACCCTCTCTATGATTAAGTTCAAGCATGTAAATAATTTCATTTTTTGCTATGCAAAGTTGCTTTGGGCTTATGCTAAATTGTTATATCCTCACATTCCTAATAGATCTTGTAGCTTCAAAATCTTGTAGTTTGTAAAAATCAAAAGTGACTTAATATTAAAGAATACTCATGTTTTACAATATGATTAGGAGATATTATGTTGTAGCTAGGAGAGATTGTGTTGTAACTAGAAATGACATAAAAAATATTTGAATTGCCAAGAGTGACATAGATAATACGTGTTGTCACTAGAAGTGACATTGAGGATATTTGTTTTAGTTAGTGGAATCCTTCTAAGGTTGAAGGAGACTAAATGTAGCTCAAGGTTGAGTAAACTAGTATAAAAACTTGCATTCTCGATTTCTCATAGCTTTGTGTTTTTGCACATCTTTTAACGAAAACCTTTGTGAATTTTTTCCATATTAAGCTTTGCAAAAAGGTTTTGAAAAACTTTCATAAATTACTCACATTATTCAATCTATTATATAGTGTGTTTTTATGCTTTTACATATTTACTTTTATATTTTTTATGGTCAAAAGCTACATTTTTATTATAAGAATAAAAATATTTCATTATTATATGTATTTTTTATTTTCTCTTAATATAATGTGATTCATAATAATACTAAGTAGTAATTAAATGAATTATATATTATTAAAAATTTCAAATTTTTTTTTTCCATACACATAAAAACTACAAATATTAGAAACATATAACATAAATAAACTTGTGTGTTGCATGGGTCTAAACTTTTTTATAAATAAAAACTATAAACTTCATATATTATACTACATAATATTACCATTGTCTCTTATTTGAGTCTAAAAATTCTTTAGTTCTAGTAAATAATTTTATTTAAATTAAATTACTTTTTACACTACTTTTTATTTTGTAAATAATATATTTTATTAAATCAAATTAAAATTTTAGTAAAAACTTGTTAAACATCTTTTAATTTAACAGGATCTTTCAAGCTAAAAAATGAAAAATGACATCCAGTCTTTACTTTTTCTTTATTACTTTTTTATTTTTAATTTTGACTTGAAAGTAACTTTTAAGTAAAATAAATCGAACCAAACAAAAAATCATTGACTTCACTTTAATTTTCGTCATCCTTTCATACGGTAAAGTGTGTTTGGTTTTTCATTTCCAGACCTAAAAAAAAACGTTCAATATGGATTTATCACTCACTTATCATTGATGTTGAATAAGAAATAAAACCCCAATATGTCTACACATTATAAATGAGTATGTGTAAAGAGAAATAAAACCAAACCATTTAGTTATGTTTAGATGTAAGTTGGAAGAATTTAAAAGTACTCTTACTTTCAAAGTAATAACTTTTTATTCTTTGTTTTATGTCTTAAAATTCAAGAATTTATACTCAAATTACCGAAAACATGTTCTCCACTTTTATCCAAACATAATGTTAGAGCCTTAAGCTGTTTTTGCGTTGAAAAAAAGAGCCAATAAGGACTAAATCATACAAAAAGGAATATATATTTATGTGCTATAGATAAAAATTGTCATGAAATGAATATGCAATCCGTCAAGCTTGTTCACAACAGTTCAAATATGTTCATGAATCTACACACTACACGACATATAATATGTGTTGTATTGTCATCCAGGATTTGTAGAACCATCATTGTTTTGGCTAAATTTCTTCATATTGGCCAGGTGCTTTTTTCCATTTTCATGGCTCTGCATGACAATCTTCGATCGAGTTCCAACTTGACAAAACGCACACCAAAATTTAAATTTCTTCCTTTTGGTTAGTGCATTTCTTTCCCCTACTTCTTTACTAGTAGTTGTTTCATTTTGGTTGTCCTTACCACCTAAATAATTGCTTTTGTGGACAGCCAAATCCTCTTCTCTAGATTTCAATTTTCCTGTGTCCGCAGGGGCAATACCAGGTTTGAGTGTTTGGTTACCTAGTCTTGAATCCAGCCCTAAATACATGGTTACAATGACTTCATTAGAATTCACACACTGTTTATTTTTCCTTAATAATAATTATGTTTTGTTGCTCTTACCTATTTTTTGATTTCTCATAGATGCTTCTTTAGCCTTATGTTTTTTTCCCTGAATATGATCATTCAAGCCTTTCTCACTTGTTGCAGTAATCTGACACAAGTCGCAACTCCATTCCTGCTTGGCTTTCTTTTGCAAACTCTCACTATCAACAACTACAGGTATCACTGCTTTGTGCTTGCGCTTTCCACCACAATTATCAGCATCTGGCTTAGCCTGCAATGGGATAAACAAAATCATTTATGCTTGCCAAAGGCTTCAACACAACAAAATACTTAAGGGACATTCCCAAAAAATGAAAGAGAAGAGCCTTTTCACAATCCAAACAGCACTAAAGAAGAAACAGAAAAACAAAATTGAAATTAAAGACAAACATAAATATAAAAAACTAGGGAAAATTAAAGATTACATTACACACTAACCAATGTGATCACTATATCATTATTAATCCAGGGTTTGTGGTCAGCTTGGGAATGAGAGGGTAAATGGAATTGTTGTCCACCAATCATTTTAATCTGCACAGGAGCTTGTTTGTTATTAAACATTAGATCTCGAAATGAGATACCCTCTGATTTTTCCATTGGGATTTCAAATGCTCGTTCAGACGCCATCTCCTTCCTCACTTCCTCTTCCAGCTCAAGCCGCCGTGCTTTTGCCATTTCACTGGCGATTATCTCTCTCCTTATTTCTTCTTTCTCCAGTTCCCGTTGTATTTGCTCCTTCTCTAACTCACGTTGGAACGCTTCATCAGCATTAATCGACGCTGGCGATAGAAAAACTCTGGGCTTCAAAACATTGTTCGGAAAATCACCTGGTGCAAACTCATACCCTAGAAAGCCAACAATGAATAAAATAAACTAATATGACAAAAGTTTTGATTTCTTAAACAGAAAAACAAATGGGAATAATGAAAGGATTGTGAAGAAAAGCGAGTGTTACCTCGTAAGGGGCATTTGGAGACGTTAGCGGCGGCAGAAAGAGGGCGTGGTGGTGGTAATGGTGTTCTTTGGTTTTGGCCATCACAATTTCTGAATTCCATGGAAACATTCGGAATGTGAAACAAAGGAAATGGGCTGAGAAAGAAAAAACAAGTGCCTGTGAAATCAAAGACAATGTGTGTTTGTGTGCAATGTTGAGTTTGAAAATGTGATTAAATGAGTGAGTGTTTGAGTGAGGGGTGCTTGCACGTGCACACTAAGGCTCGTTTAGAGCACAAGGTGTTGTCGTTCTATTGAACGGTGTGAAATATTTATTGTTCCAAGTTTTAAGTATTAAATATTCATTGACTATATTGCTAATAAATTAACAAGTGGATGACTCATAATTACAAATAATTATCATTAAATTAATATAACTAATATTTTGTTTGAGGAGTCGCACAGTAATTTTTTAATTATAAAAAATATATAATTACCTTTAAATGCATTAATTATTAATTTTATTTTATATTTTAAATTTATTATAAAGTCTACTAATAAAATATCATCTATTTTTTTTATTAAAATAGATGATATATTTATTAAATTATTGATAATATAATTTATTTTCATTGGTTAAAAATTATTTCTTAAATTATGAATAATGTGATTATTATTTAATGATTACTTAAATTAATGAATACAATTAGTATTTTTAAAATAATTTAAATTTATGATAATATTAATTAAAATAAACTGATTTAATTAATTTTATTAATCTTGATTAATTAAGTATTTTATGATAATCTTGATTTCTTATATATTGATTAATTGATATATTTTGAATATATCAATTATATTATAATTAAATAAATAATTTTAATAATATTTTAGAAAACCAAATAATAGTTTATTTCGGCTTTTAAAGATTATTTGAAGAAATATTAATAACAAAATATTTTATTAGAAATACTTAAATTAATTATTAATTATTAATTTTTTCTTTTAATGTTTTACATTTTACTTTATCAACTTATTAGCAATTTTTTATTCTTTGTAATCAATCAAAGGCATTTTACTTTTAATTAATTAAATGTATTTAACGAATAGTATTGAATATAACTCTTGACCAATATATGATTGTAAAAAAAAGAAGTTAAAATCTTGATTTTAATACATTTTCCTTATGTTTCATATCAATATTACCATTAATAGTTTATTATATTTGACAGACTTGTTTTTTTAAAAGAAGTATTTATTGAAATAACAATAAGCACGTATTGGTATAATATTAATATAATATTTTTAATAAAAAACTTAATTTTATTCTTTGGCTGTTATTTTTAAAGATATTAGTAAATAAGATCATTAGTAAAGTTGAAGTATTTATATAAAGTGAAGAGATAAGGAAAATTAAAAATTGAGACTTTATTCATCGTTAGATTGAATTAGAGTAGTTTTAAATATAATTTGCTTGAATTGACTGGTTATATCATTGATTTTTCACTCCACATATTTTTACTTTAAATAATTTAAATTTAATATCAAATTTATTTTTTAAAAAATCATAAAAAAAATTCCTAACTAAATTTTTATTTTAGAACTAAATATAGAGGTGAGAAAACTAGTTTACTTATTATTTCTTTTTTATATAGTTATGCATTTAACTTTTTCCTTCTTTGGTTGTTTGCAATTTTCATTTTTCATTTTTTTCATTGACTAAATTTCAAATGTCTCATTTAAGAAATGTTAATATGTAAAAAAGCAAACACACAAAAAAATGAATCATAAATTAGTTAAGAAATATTACGTTGCTATGATATATTTAAAATATTTGTGTGAATACTTTTGCTAGTTATAATATTTAATAAAAAATTGTACACGGACAATATATTTGAAATATAAGTGTAAATGTTTTTATTAGAACTATAATATTTTAAATATGACAATAATCAAGGTCACATGGTTTTATAAAGGATTCAAAGCAAATTTTTGAACTTTTCAATGACTGAAATTGATTAGCGTGAAGTAACTTAATGTTGAAGATATAATACATTAATTAATGCAATAATAAGTCTTTTCAATGAGTCATTAAATAATAAATTGTAGATTGTGAAAAAGTATCATATTTGACAAACCTATTATATAATTATGAAAATAAAATACGTTAGTTACAATATTGAAGAGTTTTCAACAACTCACTAAACAATAAATTTTAGATTGGAAAAAGGTCTTCAAAACATATTAATTCTATTTTGTAAAATAATAAAAATATAAATAGTGTTATTTTTTTATTATGCTTTATTTTAAAGAATAAAATATTTATAATTATATTCTTTTAAACAATAAAATTCTTGTTTTTATACATTTTATTTTAAACAATCATTATTTTGTTTTGTTTTAAACAATACCCTTAAACAATATTTATTTTAGTTTATTTTAAACAATAAAAATATTATTTTTATTTTAATTTTTGCATCTAATATTACCTTTATTCCTAATTATAAGATTGTTGAAATCAAAGACATAAAAGATGTTTAATATATAATACTCTGTTACATTAGACATAACCTACATTAATATTTTAATTATTATAAAATTGAGGATAATATTTTTGCAAATAAATTAAACATTTATTAAACACATTTTGAAGTGACAAAATAATGAAAGTAACTTGAAACAAACATTGTATATAAAAACATATTTGGATGCATAAAATATTACATAAATAACCATCATCTTCTGAAAATAACATTGGTTCATATTACCAAAAGTAAATGCAAGAAAATTATGTACTAGTTTATCCCAATCTATACATCAAATAAAGCTAGTTAGAGCATTACATAATTTCTATCCTAACCCAAATATAATAATAAATATAAAGTGGCCTTCGAGTATTGTATCTTCTCGTTAGTGTCTACAATATTCCAAATAACTACATCAGTAAGGAAACTTGATCACTAGGTATGACCATCATCTTCATGTATCCAATCAACAAGTAAATACACAAAAAGAAAGAGAAAGGAGTGAGGTATGATTCTTAATCATATATGTAATACTAACGGTAACTTACCATTAGTTGTGTAATGATACAAACAATAGGGAAACCTAAGGTTTTACTCTAGTTACACTAGTCCTAACATCTCAATAAATTGATCCTCTAGATGTGGTATGGATCCATACTCTCTGATTGGAAGTGATGAGAGTACATGCATCTCAACTCATGGAAAAAACTTTCATCTTCCATAGATGAATTCAAATTATCTCAACTCAAGATAATTAGATTCTTATGTAACTTGGGTGTACTCTTGCACCAATAAATGGAATGCTATGTAGTAGTTAAGGTTGCTAAGTTTGGTGAAATAAAGTTTCCAGCATATGGTACCCCTAGTCCTTCAAGTACTTCATCACTTGACATCATATGTAACACCCCAAAATTTGACGTTAGAAAATAATAAAAGTAATGATATATGGTATAGTAGTTTGATAAATAGTGAATTAAATTATAAGCACACACACATAACTAATATTTAGTGATACAAAATAAACTAAGAGACTAAACTAAGACAATGATTATTTAAAACAGGAGTAGACTTTGGTAAACTCAAATCTAAGGATAGTAAACTAATTAAGGATATTTTTGTAAATATAAGTAAACTTAGTTTAAAATTGATGAATTAAAAAAAGTACCAATGTAGACATAGAGGATACGATGAAAGCCTAGTAAATTAATAAAATTAGTTTAAAATGAATTTAAGGCTAGTTAACTAATTAATGATATTTTTGTAAATATAAGTAAACTTAGTTTAAAATTGAAGACTTAAAAAAGTACTATTGCAGACATAGAGGATACAATGAATGCCTAGTAAATTAATAAAATTATTGAGAGTTAGAATCCAATCACCAAACTAATAAGACAATGATTTAGGCTAGATATAATTAAATAAAATAAATTTGGGTTTAATAAAATTTCTAAGAATTTCTCATGAAATATTTATTTCAAGTTAAATTAATAAATCAAACTAAAAGTATTAATTTAGTGACTGTCATGAAATTCAAAAGTTTTAATAGATAAAAGTTTCAAATCACACTATGTGAATTTACACCTTGTGGGTCAACATTGTATAAATTAATATAGATAAAAAAATAAATCACGAATAGAAGAGTAAAGAAATAATAAAATATTAAAATAAAAATAGTAGTATCTTAATTATTTAATTACAATATTTCTCTAATTATCTACCTATAATGTTATCAATGTTTATTTAAAATTCTAATGCTCACATGTTAATTTTTTTCTTAGGAAGTTTTGTTCGTAAGTAATTTTTTTGCAAATGAAATTTTATTTAATCAACTAGAATAGATTTTATTACACAAAGTTTTATAAAAAATATTTATTATTTGAATTCAAGTTCAAAAACTTTAAATGTATTGCATTATAATTACACAGTGTAAAATTACTAATATGAATTGAGTTAAAGATCATCTTGAAAACAAGTAAAAGGATAAAATTAAAAAATTTACCATAATCGCAAACTATTGGTAGAATCAAAATTATGAAAAGAAATGTGACCATAATTGCGACCTAATGGTAGAACCAATACTATAAAGTAGTTATGAACATTACTTAGCCTCCATAATTTGGCTTTGCAGATTTTGTTTTATTATCTTGGTCTTTGACATAGTCACGAGATCTCCAATTTCATTGAAAGTGTCTTTAAATCAATTTGTTGGACTTTCCTCATCATTTCCTCTCTTTCCAAAAGGATTCGTTCTCGAATCAAGTTCATCACTTACATCAAACAAAGTGAGGTCAACTACATTAAATGTAGGAGTTATATTATCATATTTACTTAGTAAATTCAACTTGTAGGCGTTGTCATTTATTAGTTTCAACACTTGAAATGGTTCATCTTCTCTTGGTTGCAACTTGAATTTTCTTTTAGTAGGAAACCTTTCTTTTCTCAAATGAATCCAAGCCTAGTCTCTTGGTTCAAAAATCATTTTGGCAAAACCCTTATTTGCTTGCTTTGCATGTTGCTCATTCCTCTTCTCAATGTTGACTCAAACTTTGACATGCAACTCTTAACAAATTCTGCTTTATGTTTTCCATCCAAATTATCATATTCATTAACTAACAACATAAGATATCTAGAGGAATTAAAGGATTAAAATCATGCAAAATTTCAAATGGAAAATAAGAAGTAGTAAAATGAATAAACTTATAATAAACAAACTCAACATGTGACAAAAATTTCTCCCATTATTTCAATTCTTTTGAATGATAGCACGCAACAATGAAGTAAGTGTTCTATTTACAACTTTAGTTTGTCTATCCGTTTGAAGATGTGCAGCAGTAAAAAACAAGAGTTTTGTTCCTAACTTGTTCCTAAAGGTTTGCCAAAAATGACTTAGAAACTTCACATCTCTATCACTCACTATGATTTTAAGCAATCCTTGCAAACACACAACTTCTTTAAAAAATAAATCAGCAATATATGTTGCATCAGTGGTTTTAAAATATACAATGAAATGTGTCATTTTACTAAATATATCAACAACAACAAAAATATTGTCTTTTCCACTGTGGGATCTAGGCAATCCTAACACAAAATCCTTTGAAATATCAATCCAAGGCTGATTAGGTATAGAAAAAGGAGTATAGAAACTGTGGGGCATGACCTTAGATTTAGCTTGTTTACATGTAATGCACTTATTATAAATAGTTTGCACATCATGTTTCATGTTAGATCAATAAAAATGCTCATGAAAAATTTCTAAAGTCTTTTTAACTCCAAAATATCCCATCAATCTACCACTATGAGTTTCTCTAACTAACATTTGACGCCAAGAACAAAGAAGAACACAAAGTTTATTGTTCTTAAACAAGAACTCATCTTGCTTGTTATAGTCCTAGACAACATGTTTAGAACAAGAATCCCATACTTGGCCAAATTCAGAATCATTAACATATAATTCCTTTATAATTTCAAAACCAAGTAACTTAGTTTGCAAATAAGTAAGTAATGTATACCTTCAAGACAATGCATCAACCACAACATTTTCCATACCATTCTTGTACTTGATCACATAAGCAAACATCTCAATGAACTCCAACCACTTATCATATATCTTTTGAAACTTACCTTGAGTTTTAAAAAATTTCAAACTTTGATGGTCAAAATAGATTATGAACTTTCTTGGCCATAAGTATTGCTTCTAATTCTACAAATTTCTTACTAAAGCATACAACTCCTTGTCATAAGTAGGATAATTCAATACTGCTCCACTCAGTTTCTCACTAAAATATGCAATGAAATTAGTTTAGAGTCTTGCATCAATATTGCACCTATCCAGACACTAGAAGCATCACATTCAATTTCAAAAGGTTGATCAAAATTGGGCAACCAAAGCAAAGGTGCATTGATCGACTTATCTTTCTACAAATTAAAAGCTCTTTCATGTACATCATTCCATTTGAATATAACATTCTTTTTAAGAAGTTCATTTAAAGGTGCAACAATAGAACTAAAGTTCTTTACAAACCTTACATAAAAACTTGTTAAACCATGAAAACTTCTTATCTTATTCTCATTCTTAGGTGTAGGTCATTCTCTATTTGCCTTTACCTTTTCTTTATCCGCACTTATTCCTTTGGAGCTTACAACAAATCTAAAAAACATAACAAATTCAAGAAAAAATGAAGACCTTTTAAGATTGACATATAATTTATTTTCTCTAAAAACATTAAGAACATTATACAGATAATCAATATGTTCATATAAGGTCTTACTATAAATCAAAATATCATCAAAATAGACTACAACAAATTTTCCAATGAAAGAATGCAAAACATGGTTCATTCATCTCATGAAAGTGTTGGGTGCATTAGTTAAGTCAAATATCATTATTAACCATTCATATAGATCATATTATATTTTAAAATCTATTTTTTATTCATCACCTTCATTCATGTGAATTTGATTGTATCCATTTTTCAAATCAATTTTAGAAAACACACAAGAACCATGCAATTCACCAAGCATAACATCAAATCTAGGAATAGGGTATCTATATAGTGATTTTATTGATGGTTCAACAGCCAATGCATATGTGCCATGTTCCTTCCTTCTTTGGAACCAAGATCACAAGAATAGAACATGGACTAAGACTCCCTCACAAATCCCTTTCGCAACAATTCACCCACTTTCATTTCAATTTCCTTTGTTTCCTCGAAACTTGTTCTATTGGCTTACCTATTTAGGATTGGAGAACCTAAGATGAGGTCAGTTTGATGCTCAATACCTCTTAAAGGAGGAATCCCTAAGCTAGAAAAATATTTGTGAATTCCTGTAACAAAGAAACAACTTTACAAGCCAAAGAAGAATTAAAATTGTTAGTGGAGTAAACATCCTTGTACACCAATACAAGTAGTTTCTTTCCTTCTAACAAAGCACTCTTAACTTTTTTTTTTCTTTGCAAATACACTCATTTTCTTATTTTTTTTTCATAAAACTTTTTTTTCTCTCTATCCTTTTCTTACTTTCATTCATATATTCTTTTCTTACTTTTTCTTGAATGCTCAATTGCTCTTCTCTCATCTTACACTCTCTTGCGATTCTAATTTGATCTACATATGAATCAGTAGGCTTGAGGGGTGTTAATACAATGGTACACTCATCTTATACCTATATTTGTACCTATCATGTGTGACTTTTTTTTTTTTATCAAATTGTCAAGGATGACCTAGAAGTAGATGTCTAGCATGCATTGGTGCACATCACAAAGAGCCTCGTCTTTGTCTTTGCCAATGAAAAATGAAACCATAACTTATTTAGTCACCCTTATATTTCCATAGTCATTTAGCCCCCACTGAAGTCTATATGGATTAAGATGTTTTTTGGTTGGCATGTTCAATTTCTCAACCAATAAGGTGCTAGCCACATAAGTACAACTTCCACTATCCATAATCATGTTACATGCCTTATCATTTATATGACACTTAGTATGAAAAATATGCTCACATTGCTCCAAGTCTCCATCTTCCTTAGGTTGTATGCTAAGAGCATGCCTTGTAGTAAGTGCAACTCCATGTACAGGTTCAACAACTTCAACGTCAGTATAATCCTTAAATGATGGCATCTTATCATCACTTGACCTCTCACTTTCTATGTCTCCATTATCCCTCACAATCATTGCTATTTTATTTGGACATTGAGAAACAATATGTCCAACTCCTTAACATCTGAAACATTTGATATCACATGATCTAGAAGAGGTATAATTTTTATTTTTACCTTTTGTTACCTTTAGGGAATGGAGGAAGATAGTTGATGAATAATTTATAACAATGTGAGAATTAAGATTGAAGTATTGTTCAGGTTGACTACAACAGGTACTCGAGGAATGTTCGTAGGCTCTCAGTTAGTCCTTGGGAGTAATATAAGGTGCCAAGTTGTGATGGTTTTGAGATTAGAGGGATTCACATAACTAGCTAAGCGTTCTTGACAAAGTAGAGCATTACCATGATTCGATTGAGAGTATCCTGATTCGATGTACCAGATAGGGTATGTACTCCCGATCGTCACCCAGAAAGCAAATCATGGATTAAATAATATGTTTTGTGTAAGTCATCTCAAAGATAGAAGATTGTAGAGGAATCGAGGGACCCTAAAATGTGATTAGTAGAGTATCCCAATAGGTACGATGCGAAGAGGAGAGAGTATACAAGGATAAATATATTTTATTTTATGTTTCTCCATGTTGTGTTCTTGAGGATGGATGACTTACTTCTACAACCTCACCTTTCAAATACTGATGGTAGACGAGTTTTGTCCCATGTTTCATCTCTCGATCATACCTTTGGAAGGAAGATGGACACATAATCCCTTGTTTGAAGATGATACTTTTACTGGTTATGTGAGATTTATCTTTTTATACCCAGATATTATACCTCACCGTCAATACTCACATATAAACCTACCCATTATTATGACCCAAACCCTATCACCCAGATATGCAGGAGTTCCACCAGATGTACCAATAGCCCCTAAATGCACTCAACCCTCGTCAAATCTAAACCTAGCTATAGACTTAGCTCTGAATGAAACCAATAGTCAAGAAGGAAACGAAGAAACTTTAGATAGGGAGGATCTCTTTGAATGTTTTGATTAAGCTCTATGTAAAAGCCTACTAGATAAGTTTTGAATAGATAATACTTGTAAGTCTTGTTGGTTAGTAAGAACAAGAAAATAAATGTTTTGTATTGTGTTCGTTATATGTATGTGTTAAAAACTAAAATGTTACTTTTCATCTAATAGATCGTTCATTCTAACGTGAATTGTGTGATGCATGATGTATGTTTGGTATCGAGAAGAATATTGATGCTATTTTGAGAAATGTTAAATCTTTGGTTACAAAATCATAAGGACGAAAATTTTATCCTACCTTTTTATAAATTAATTAAACAAAATTGTTTTCTAAATTATGATATTTTCAAAATAAATTGAGAATATAAAAAGGGCATTACAAGGGACCCATGAATGAATTGAAGTATGGCTTTAGCCTTAGGGATGCCACGATTTGGAATCTCCTTCAAACTTATGTTGATCTCATGAGTTGGAGTATCCTTACCATGTTGGAACACACTGATGCACTATCGACAACCTCATCTTTGATGAGAGCATAATGGACAAATCATGTGGATTTTTTGGATACATGTCCTCCCGAGTTTATTTCTTAAGTTTTTTTTTACTAGTATTGCACATGTATGAGAAAAGAGAAAGAAAAGACATTGAATTGCATATATGCATTATTGTGGGTGTGCTTAGCTTGTATGGTTTGTAATATGGGTGTCATATGTGCATTATGTTATACTTATGTGAAATACAAATGATTCTATCCATGGTTGTGACATGTTGTGAACATGAGAGATATTGGAAAGAGATATATCTATAATACACATCGGAGTTAACATGAGAGATATTGGTAAGTATATATGTGAACATATATATTGCTAATTCAGAATATAATGATGTAAAATAAGTATAACGGAGTAGAATTTAAGTAAGAAAATGGAGTTAACGCAAGAAAGTTATGGAAGTAACTTACTTATCAAAGGATAAATCCTAAAATAATGAGGGTGAACTAGTGTAGTGGCGTGAGAATAAAAGAGGAGTCAAAGGAAAATGAAAATGATCAATACATACAAATTTGATCATATGAATGAAGGATTTGATAAAGACCCAATAAGGGTAATGACATGAAAGATAATGGGTACGAGTATGGATATCATCAATGCCCCCTTAAGGATGACAAAAACAAAAGTGCCTGTGAATACTCGTAGATCAAAAATGCAACAAAGAGATAATGGGTATCCGTGGGTAATGTAACATCCTATTTTTCTATTTAATAAAAATATTATTATTTCATAAATAAATAAAGTTCTAGCTTAAGAATAAGAAATTATTTATTATTCAGAAAAGTAATAAATGATAAAAAAATTAAATTAAATTAAATATATAATAAATAAAAACTTAACAAGTAAATAAAATCAATAAAATATTCAAAGAGATATCAAATTAGGAATTTAAAAGCCAAGAAAATAAAGCATGTTTAGGAGAATAAATAAATATAGAAAAGAAAATTTTTCCAGATTTTTTTTTCTAAATAATAAATAAATATTAATATTTAAATAATTAAAAATCTATATGAATTTTATTTGTCACTTTTAAATTTACAGAAATAAAGATAATTGATAAAAGAATGTATAGGAATTTTTTCAGAATTTTTAGAAGTCAAAACAAATTTATAAAAATAAAAATAGAAAAACAAAATAAAAAGAAAAAGGAATAAGAAAATAAAAGAAGGAAAAGTGTTGCCAGGACTCGAACCCAGGACGTAGGGGTTGGAACGCAGCGTTTCAACCAACTGAGCTACCCAAGTGGGTAGTAACTCACGTGCGTATTAAAAATAAAAAGCATAGCATGTGGATAACTTTAGAAATAAAATGAAATCGCGAAAAGGAGGATAGTTGGGATTCAAACCCGTGCCCCTTTAGTGCGTTTTGGAGTTAGGAGAGTCGTTTTGCCAATTAGACCGCTAGGCCCATCGCTGACCATTACTCGAATTAAAATCATTTTATCCCTTCCTTCTGAGTCATCTTCTTCAACCTTCTTCCAAACCGCCGTTGACGACTTTCGAAAACTCTGCAAACTGCCGCCCCAACTCAACCTACGACCGCCATGACTCAGCAAACCTATCCTAGACCTAAAACGAATAAAATAACTACCGTGGGCGGTGGCTAGAGGCTATAAAGAGCAATAACCAAAAGCTTGAGAACTCAGAAAACACAGAGAAAAGTTCTCATTCGAATTCACTCTCTGATCCACCAAAATCCTTCAAATTAATCCTATTAGCTTCGTATAGTACCCAAAAACATTTTAGGAAGGAGAAATAGAAGAAACGAGCTCAGAAACACGAAGAACACGAGCCTCCATTAAAGGAAATTTTGAGATTTGAGTTAAGGTAAGAGGAGTCTTCTTTTCTTCTAATTTAAATTACAAAACTATTCTATTTCATGTATATTTCATTTTTGCTTAATTACGAGCTCTAAAATTCCATGAATCGTTAGAATTGAAGAGAAAATTTTCATTTTTGAACGAAAGGAAAACCTTCTTCAATCAGCCAGTAGAGAGACTCTGAGTTCAAATTGAAACTCAAGATAAGTTCGCCTTAATCCAAGGAATGATTTTGTAAAATTAATTAGGCTTAAATTGGTCCATAATGAAAAACCCCAAATTCAAAATTTCTGGTTCGAAACCCTTTTTCAGAGGTTGAAGATGACCAAATGACCAAAATGCCCTTCCTTTTAAAATTTTCTTTTAAAACTGTTTTGAGAAATTCAGGCCTCAAATGACCTCTGAAAATTTGTCCTAAGATTGTGAAATAAGAGAGGAACAAGGAGAGGCATTATTTTTCTGAAATTTGTGACAATAAAAATTATTTTTATAAAATACCCTAAATACCCCTACTTGAATAAAAATTTATTTTTGACCCAATTCAGAAAGAAAAATCTTAATAACTCTTTTTAGAACCCTACCTTACATTGTCTAAGACTTGTAAAAAATTTCTTTGTCCAGAAAATCATTGAAAATAAAATTTATTTATGAAAATGACCATTTTACCCTTAGTTTTAGAAATATTTAATTTTGTTACCAGAAATGGAATTTTGGGTCTAGAAAATAATCAAATAGTAGGAAATATTTAATATCTTCTTTATTAGTAGTTTATATAAAGGAAATCCATTAGAAATGGGATCAAAATAATATTTTGAAGAAAATTCCCAAAATACCCTCAAAAATACAATATAGGATATATTTCTAATTTTTGCAAAGATAAATATATTCTCTCATTTACAATTACTATGGAGATTAAAATTCACCATAAAAGGAAGATTAAAGAATATTAAAAATTCCCAGGAAGGAAAATGACCAAAATACCCCCACATTTAGTTGTACTCATCATTTCCTATTTTCTTAGTCAGAACTTTGTCAAATTCTTTAACTACCCTAATAATTACATACTTAATGGTAAATCTCAATGGATTGAAATTTCTTTAAAGGGAAACCGTGTCAACTTATGGTTGATAAGAAAAACATCCTTGTGATGCAAACCTCTTGCATATATGTTTCTAATGTTTTGATGAATCTTCTTTGATGTTATCCAAACTAAATAATACATATTTATCATTACATCAAAGCAAGAGGTAAATAGATCGATAAGTCTTCATAAATGAAAGAGATCCCCTCAGGCCAGAGACAAAATTAATGATGGCCAATTAAACAAACAAGAATCTTCATATCAGAAGATTCTAGGGATCTGGTACCTAAAAGACTTGATCGACTGAAGTAAGGTTGGATACATAGATCAAGAGTGGAATTAAAGAATGGAGAAATGCAATGGGTTGACTACAAAAGGTACTTGAGGAATGTATGCAGGTTGTGGAAGTCCTTG